>JAQFXM010001066.1:0-36758 GCA_034693345.1 Entomobrya multifasciata | reverse complement strand
CGTGCGACAAAATCAATTTGCTGAATTATGATTGGCTCTCAATAAAAAAACATTTGGCATTCTGGGTGGCCTCAAAGTATGAAACTATGAAATGAAAAATTGCCAGAGTACGAAATATAAAAAAATGTTCAACGGACAAATTTATGTTGGATTGCCAGGGACTGTAAAATAGAAGTAAATTCTATGAACAGGAAATATAGATGATAGAGAGCTCAACTTGAATGCTGAATCACACATCTTTTCATTTGAGACTTACAGTCAGAGTCACACCAACACAACTAAACTAACTACATTCAATGTTTATCTTTAACTATTAACTGCTCACCTATTTCCCACATTTAAACGTAATTTTTACGCTCAGATATCTTTAATTGGTCACTGCAACTGCAGCTTTCTGCTCATTCAACAACACACAATTTTTTCATCTTTTCGTCAAGGTAACAACTCTCTCTATACTCACTACTCACTACTCACGTCAATATACTTCCTATAAATTAATATATCTCTTACTAATTTATGTTGTACTCAGCAGTGGTGGAAAAAATACTAAAAATAGTAAAAAATAGTCTTCTTTGTGGTGAAGTTACAGTTAGTACTTTTGTCAAACCAATTCTTTAAAGAGTTGAGGGGTGTAATTAAATCAGGTAGGCAAGGGTCTTTTGAAATTAAATCCTATTAAACTTAGAGCATCGTTAAAGTTGACATACACACCAATGTTTTCACTTTCCATACAAAATACTCCTATTTAAATTTAAGTGATCAAAGTTAAATTAAATAGGTTCTCATTAAACCTAATATCAAATTTTAATTTTGTGTACTCTGAGGTTATTTGGTTAGTACACTCATTGCTCTTGTATTTAAATTGTGATGATGAAGAATGAAGAGTAATGATAAGATGTAAGGCAAGATGCGGAAGTGAAGACCATTGTTATTGGTCCTAAATATAAAGAAAGACTGCTCACAAATAATTAGCGAGAGTAAACAGCTGTTTAGCTATTAGTGAAAATAATTTTTGGTGCATTCACACGTCTGATATAATGAGCGACTGTCAGATAAAGGTATATTTTAATGTTTGATTTAATTTTTAATTGCAGAGAAAAATTATAGTTTTTGAAAGTTGATAAAGCGAAAGGTCAACTAATCAGCCATGCCGAAGAATAAAGGAAAGGGAGGTAAAAATCGTCGTCGAGGAAAGAACGAGAACGAGACAGAGAAGCGTGAGTTGGTGTTCAAGGAGGATGGACAGGAGTACGCACAGGTCACCAAAATGTTGGGTAACGGGCGTCTGGAAGCAATGTGCTTTGATGGTGAGTTCACTTAAATGCTCAAATTAGTCTAATAGAGGTCAATTGATTGTATAGTGAAAGTTTAATTGTGTGTCTTGTTGTGTTTCTAGGAACCAAGAGATTGTGTCACATCAGAGGAAAGCTGAGGAAAAAAGTGTGGATCAACACAGGCGACATCATTTTGGTGGGACTTCGAGACTATCAGGACGCCAAGGCAGATGTGATCCTCAAGTACACCCCCGACGAAGCTCGCAATCTCAAGTCATACGGTGAATTCCCAGAGTCTGTGAAAATTTCGGAAACGGTCACGTTCGTTGACGAGGGTATGGATGACGACATTGAATTCGACGAGATGTCCGATGAGGAGTCCAGTGAGGATGATATCGACAATATATAAAAACCCTAATCATCGTCAGAAAAAAACGGCAATTTTCGAGGAAAAAAAGAAGAGAAAAATAAAAATTAAAAAAAAAATTCAGCGTGAACATCAACTAAAAATCTGTAATAAATGTAATGTTGTGTAATGTAATCATATTTTAAGTAAACAACGTAATGATTTTTAAGTATAATCAATTATTCAACTCAAAAATGAAAGTTACATCAAATGAATTGGAGGAGTGAGGAGTTGCGACGTTTCGAGCGGTTCGGGAGTTATGTCTTAATGAATAATCATTATATTTAAATAAACATTATATAATTATTACAGCTAATTTCTTTTTCGCTATTAATTATTAGTTATCTTTATTTTTACGGTTAAAAAAACAAAGAAATTCAACGTTATTTTGATTAAATGGATAAAATCAAGTTTTAAACTATTAACTAGTAGTACTTGCGTTGAAATTGACTAGACATTGCATAGCCATCAATCATCATCTCATCATAATCACAAATTCCATTGTGATGTTGCTGTTTTCTTAATTGCTGACTTTGATTTCAAGGCATTTACTTTTACCTTTTGGTTCCTTTTGCACTAGTTTACCAATGAAGTGGTACTAAAGAAGAGTCTCACCAAACCCCAGAGCTTCCAAATCAGCTTTACAAGCAGCAGAAGAACGATAAGTTTAATGCAAGTTTGCTCGTGTTTCTTATCAACATTTTATATCAGTTACGTGTTAGCATGTGACATCAACTCGTTATGTCATTTCATTTCAAAGAGTTTGATACGAGTTTGATGACTACTTGTCTGATTGCGATTTATAGTCTATTAATACATTTCATATTTCAGGATCAGAATAATACATTTGGATAAATGTGTTTTTTTAAGTTTTTTTTTTTGCTTTTATTCAATTCAAGCCTAATTAAGGTTACATATATATGTTAAATTATTTTATCACAGTTAGGTGGATTGGATAGTGTTCAACAATAAGCAACATTGTTATCACTTGGACGAATCCATCCGTTGTTGAGAGAGTGCTTGAAACTCCACTCGCCCCAGTTTTGACCATTGTTATGTGACCAGAAGAACCATCCACTACCGCTGCCCTCATAAACCCCAATTTGCTGACGAGCAATGTCGGCTTGGTTGTTGCATGGAGATGGTGTCGCCAAGCTCCACTCTCCAACGACAGTCCACAGCTTATTTCTGGAATCCAGCAGCCTGTCTCTGTAGCGACAAGCGAGGGCGGCGTGTTGTTGGCAAGTGAGTCCTTGATATTCGTCTCCAAAGACTTGGTACAAATGAGTGTCCAACATGACCCAGTAGTAGTGGGAATCGTCCCGGAAGTAGTACCAGTTGGTAAGGTCAATAAAGGCGTCGTGGACAGCAACAACGGCGATATCGTTGACCTCTCTGACGGCGTCGTAGGCCATGCGGAAGTACTGCTTTAGTCTGTCCAACCTGTAGTTGTAGTCGTCCCAAAGAATGGGTTCGTTGAGAAGTTGGATGATGGACACAGTTTCTCTCCATTCCGGTGCGTTGGCCCAGCGAGCGATTTCTCGGATCACGTTCGTCGCACGCTGAAGATTTTCGTCGTTATAGTAAAATCCAATTGATCCAGATTGACCGCTGTGGTCATTTCCATTCTACACAAAAAAAGAATGAAATGAAAGAGTTATGTGTTGTGTCTCAAAATGCCCCAATTTGTTAACTAGTTTGATTTTAGGTACCTGGGAGCCTGGAGCTGCGTGGAGATCCATCATAACTTGGATTCCGTGAGTGCGGCACCATCCAGCAGCGCGTACGGCATAGTCCCAACTGCCCCTAACCCAAGGTTCGCCATTTTTAATGTCGAAAGCCCAGTAACCTTTGAAAAATCCAAACAATGTCAATTTTAGTTAATTTGAGTTAGTGTAGGGATGACTGAGTGTGTATTAGTATCACGTTGTGAGAAATACTGACCTAGTGGAATACGAACATGGTTGATTCCGGCGTTTTTCATTTGAATAATGTCAGCTTCGGTAACCCAGCTCTCCCAATGTGCCCTGAGTCTCCTTTCGGCTTCAGAGTAGCCCAGATATTGTGTCAAGGTGTATTCGTCGACGACGTGACTTGGAAGACCGTCGAAAACTGCAGGGGTCATCCACTTTTCTAAAATCAGCCAGCCTCCCAAGTTGACTCCTCGTACGGATTGGGTGTCGTATGGCCAGGCTAAGGTAAGTGGGGCTATGCAAGCCACCACAACACACAAAAGAGAAACGGAACGAACCATCGTGTATCAGCAATTCCAACTGAATTGAAAGGAAACCGAGAAACAGACAATTTATAGAAATTCTGGAAGCATTGAAATGTGCACGCGTTTTCATCCATGCAGAACAGAATGGCACATTTTTACGTGACACACCAATCTTTATCTTTATAAATTGCTAAAATTACTTGACATAATTTGGTACTTGCTTTTTGAAGTTTCAGTGAAACTACACATTCATTTAGTAATTAATTGCTTATCATTGGTGACTGCCAGAATCCACCAACGATAAGCAAGTGGTTAAGGTGTCATAGTCGATGAAATGACAGGTAAAATGGACTGCTAGCTTTCAAATGTCATTTTGTCAAAACAAAGTAATCAATCATAAAATAATTTGAATTTACTTGTATTTTTTCGTCCCTCTAATTAAGGACATCAATATATACTTTTATACCCTGCGTCAAAACGTTGATTCATGTCCATGTGACATTTTTTTATTTGATTGTTAAGTGTCAATAAATATTAAGGTGTTGTCATGTCATATTTAACCTCGTCAAATTATTTTGACAGGCGTGAGATAATTTTCAAACCTTCGGATAAATATTATCACACCGAAATTTATGTCTAAATTTGTGTCTGAATTTGTGTTAAAAACATAGATAAGGCTGCATAATTAAATCGATGGATGAGTTTACATCTCGAACAATACAATCACCGAATTATTTTTGAGATGGTTGAAAGTTTATTGGGTAGTAGTATGTGTATGCATATAATGACATGGTAAGCAAAATTTATAATTTTTACGCAGCATCAGAATCCAATCCAATGGTATTTTTCTTTGCGAATTAATAGTCTATCTAACCAATAATGGTTGAAAAGTTAATAAATACAAATAATTAACATGTGTAGTATTTGACCTTTAAATTCTTAACATGACATTAATACAGTGTACTTAAATACTATACTGAAAATCTTAAGTAAAAATCATTTCATTGTTTCATTTTTTAAATCGTGTGTATAACTTGCATACATATAGTATGTAGGCAGCCACGTAAGTAAGGCAAAAATGCCAATTACCTGCCAGTGTTGTGTTAACCTAGCCTAATATTTAATTGCACGTTTGCATACACACATCACGTAGGTACAAAGGTACATTATATTGCGAAATTATTATGCTCCGAAAAGATGAAATGTAGTTCTAGAATACGAACCATGCTTTTGCAAGACGCAAGCGGTTTACTTATTACATGGTTTTAATTGAAAAATTAATGATTTTCGTTCGTGTACGTTACGTATGTACTTGCCACTTCGCAAAAAAACATGAATAAAAAATGAGCACGTCTTTCATTACCAGCTACTTCGGTGCATATATTCATATCGGCTTTCCTTTTTTCTTCGTAAATTGTTTCTTTTTTTCTGTTTTTGAAGAATTCGTGATTGGGGTAGTTCACGAACATTTAGCCAATTTAGGTACGTGTGGCTGCACAACAAAAAAGATTTTTGATACAGTAGGATTACAGTACGCTTGCCATGCTAACAAACAATTTAAATCCGCATTATCTCATCTTCTTGTCTAGAATCAAGAACATGTATTAAGCAATGTTGAATGAATGTATTTTACAGTGAGCTAGTCTACTTTTTTAACTTGTGTATTTTGAAACTGAATTCAATCTTGAAGTTTTCATATAATATGATGTTGTGTATGACCAATGGTGTCATTCATGGTGTGTGTAGTAAGTATCAATTAACAGAGTTTTACAAATAGTAACGGTACAGGGTACACATGCCTTGCTGCATTTAAACAGTTTCATTTTAAATTTCTGCCGTGTTTCATACAAACTAGTTCTGAGCGCAGAACAGAATTCTCGCGAAAACTTTTATTTTAATTCAGAAAAATGAGCCTTTTCTATAAATTATCGAGTCTTGTTACTTTTGTCTCATTTAGTATTCTTTATCATTGTTGCTATGTCAATGTTAATGCTGTTAGCGTTGAAGAGGACTTGACGCTGACCTTGAAAGAGAAAACAGCTCTGGACAAGGTACTTACCTAATTCCAAATAGATAAATGAAAACTTTGCAGTTACCTTTCAAAAAAAACTATTTTTTAAAACATGAATCCAGTTTAAGTCGCGAATGCTTCCTCATCTTTCGCACGGATACATGAAGCAGGACATTTACTTGATTCGATGGCTTCGTGCTCGCAACCTTAACATTGAAATGGCCGAGCAAATGCTCAAGAACAATTTGCGATGGAGACGGGAACAAAAAATGGACACAATTAATGACGAGGACTGGTCAGATATGAAAGATGATTTTCCATACACTAGCGACACGTTTGATAAGGCTGGTCGACCTATTGGTACTATAAATATGGGACCTTGGAATATTAGACGGATGGCCCTTGCGGGGAAAATGCCGAGATTGCAGAGATACATGAACAAGTTGTTAGAGGAAGCCACTCAAGCAGTTATAAGGGAGCAAGGGAACGGGAACAATGTGACGCAGTGGAAAGTGCTTATCAATTTGGATGGATTCAACCAAATTCAGCATGCTTGCCCTGTCTGTTTGCCAGCCTATGCTAATTTCGTGAATACTTATGAGGAACGATATCCGGGATTCGCGGATCAAATCATTAATATAAATAGTAAACAGTTATTTTTTTAAATAGCCTACCTATTAATTGAAATAAAAAATGCTTAAATAGAAATGATTTGTGTTTGAAGCACCTACAATTTATGGAATCGTGTTAAATATTGTTCGTCCCTTATTTTCTCCGATGACGAGGCAAGCGGTGAAGTACTTTGGAGAAGACAAGAGAGTGTGGATGAAGCACCTGGATAGGGAAATTAGCAGGGATCAGAGAAGACCTGAATTCGGTGGTACACTTCAAGACTAATTTTAAGCAAACTGTTTTTAGGACTAATTGCTGTATAATGTTTTATTATTTTTGTTAATGGTGAGAATAAAAAAACGGGTATGATGTCTTAAAGTGTGCTAAGTATTTCCTTTCACAAGTGCATTAAGTATTTTTGCATTTCCGTTTGTGTTAAGTATGTGTTGAAAAAGTCTATAAAATGTGTAGCAGGTTAAACTCGTGGATCCAATTAGACCATAAATGCGTGTTTTAGGTCTGCAATCAGGAATCAAAGTTGCGGTACACTGTTACCATTACAGCACTACAACGGCTGTATTATACGATTAAACCGGTTCCAGGTGAGAATATTGAAATAAGCATGTAGGTATGTACGTATTAATCCTCCCACGCAATTCAGCATAGTCTGTAGTATTTCAAGAATGATGTCAATGACATGATACACGACATGACGGGGGGATATAAGCAGTAAATTAATTTAGATGTACAATTAGTCTAATATGTGCATATTTATAACTGATAATCGCGTGACTATAATTGCTAGTGGGTTAGGGCTAGAGCTTATTAAGATAAGACGCCGGTACGCATATCAATCAACCGCAGTCGTCTCCGAACCTCTGACTGAGTGACACTTGACTTTTATATTGGAAAAATCAAAATCTAATACATATTATAATGGAAATTTTGGTAAGACCTTGTGGATTTTTGTTTCTTGTATTCTTATTTCAATGGACTACAATGTTTGTGGAAAGAGTGGAGGGTGTGAGCTTGGAAGAGGATTTGAGGCTGAGTTCAGAGGAAAAGCAGGTCCTTGAAAAGTTCAAAAGACGAGTTATACCTATCCTGCCTCACAAATACATGAAAGAGGATATCTATTTGATTCGGTGGCTTCGTGCAAGAAATTTCAATATAAATTTGGCTGAACAAATGCTGAAAAACAATTTGCGTTGGAGAAGGGAGCAGAGGATGGATACCATTCATGACGAAGATTGGTCAGATATGAAAGCTGAGTTCCCATACTACAATGACAAGTTTGACAAGGAAGGAAGACCACTGGGAGCGGTGTCTTTTGGACCGTGGAATTTTAGAAAAATGGCGATAAGTGGGAAGATGCCGAGATTGCAGAGATATCTGAATAAATTATTGGAGGAAATTGTGCAGCGAGTGATTGAGGAACAGTATAAAGGAAACAATGTGACGCAATGTAAGGTTATCTTGAACATGGATGGTTTTAATCAAATTCAGCATGCTTGTCCACTTTGTTTGCCGGCTTACACTAGTTTCGTGGCGAATTATGAGGAGCATTATCCTGGATATGCGGATCAAGTCATTCATATTAACAGTTAGCCAATTTACTTCTGAGCTATGATCATTAGTATCTATCTATGAGTCCAATTAACTGGTTCTATGGTTCTTTACTTTTTTAGCGTCGCCTGTTTACGACATCGTGTTAAATTTAATAAGACCATTGTTTTCGCCGGCTACGCGGAAAGCGGTAAAAATTTTCAACGATGATAAGAGTGCGTGGATGAGGTATTTGGATAAGACGGTGAGTCGTGATCAGAGACGGATTGAGTTTGAAGGCACACTCAAGGATGGGCCTGTAATTTTTCAGTGAAACTAAAATCAGTAAAGCACACTGTTATGTTGCTATATATGCGTGGTTGTCAATAAAATAGAGGACTTATTTGGTCAAAAATAAACTTATTACGTGGAATACAAATAAATAAATTTCTGAGAATTACTCATTTTTGTTATGATTGTTTTACTAATTTTACTATGTTTAAAACGCATTCGTATCAAACGAGAAAAAAAATGAAAAATCATGTTTATAATTTTTGACATCGCAGGAGATGTGTAGAGAAGAGAGCCCCACGTCCCATCGTTACGTTTCCGTATACTTTTAAACTAAAAAAAGTCATTTTATGACACGCCATAAATTTTACTCTAATTGGTATACATTTTTAAATTGTATCCGGCATGCATCTATCATCACGCAAATTTTCCATCAGCTAAACTTTTTAGCAAATATTTCACCATTTTTTATACACACTGCTGTAGCATGCGTGCACTACTTTTTCATTTGGTTCGCTATACAAAAGAAAAAAACGAAAATTTAAACATAACTCGTTCTGAAAGCATGCTTTCGTATCTATAAAGCTTCTTCTCTTCGCATACTGTGCGTAGAATTTAAAAAAATATAGATTTGGATTTATTTTTGGAACCTCTTCTTGGCTTTTTTACAAAAAAACTGTACTGAAAATCGGCATTTCTGTTAAACTATAATAGATACACATACCTGTGTAAATTTTTGAGAATTGCGTGACATACATTTAATGTCTGTGACAATGTATTTAATTTCAAACCTTTTAATTTCTTTGAAAACAAAAGAATTTATATCATAATGACAAATCAATGTCATTGGAAAGATGAAGCAGTTGTATTTTCGTGAGCGGGGGAACATACTTTGTTTTTCTTGGGACACTTTTTTGTGAATTATCTTATAATCTACTGGCTTGGCTGGTAAGACTGACATATTCTCTACAGTCTACAGAATCCCACATCCGTTTAAACTATAACTTCATATGTAATCACTTTTATTTATGACACAAAGAAGATCATTAATCCAATTGTGAAACGAATGGAGCTTGAAATAATAATAGGTACATGGTAACAAGAGTGTATCTCGTTTCAGTAATTTTTTAAAAAGTGCAAAGGTTGGAATTTGTGTGGATTAATCTTAAACTGTGCACTGTGCACGTTTCGATTTAGTTGTGGGCCTGTGGGCTGCTTGTCCTAGTAAAGCGAAGAGAGCACTTGCACTTGGGCATTCAACATTCTTCTTGATGGAATACGATGCATTAAAAAATGTATTCTACAGTTTTGCCGTGTAGGAATTTTTATAGCTGCTTGCATGAATGAGTGAGTGAAATGTGATCTTTGGTTTCACTGTCAAAGTTAGCATCAAGGTTATCAATAAAGTCATCCAGAACAAACATTCATTTTTCGTGTTTGTGGTCGTCTTGGAGCTGTTGATTTACCTTCCTATTTGAAAACTGCGCAGGTTTTTCAAAAGAACAATCTACATGAATCACTGAAAAATGGGAATGAGCAGTAAGTTTGAAGATTCAAATATTACTTATCATTAAACAGATTATAGGATATTACTCATAAATTTGCAGAGGAAACCCAATCTAGACTCATTGTCATTTTAATTCTGACTGGCTGTCTGGGAGCTGCTATATTACTTGGAGTTGTCATTTTTGCGTTGCCATGGCAATCTAGAGATGATAATGTAATTGACAGGCATGGAAGTTCTCAAAGTTGGACAGTGTCTCAGGTTGAAAGCGACCCAAAAGTTTTGAGCGAATTGGCAAGCATTGAAAAATCGTCTACATTGAGCTATAATGACAAGGCCAGGCAACTCCTGTCAATTTATCCCATTTTTGATGGACACAATGATCTGCCATGGAACATTCGAAAAATTTTGGGAAATAAATTGGCGAATTTTGACTTTTCGAGTAATCTATCTTTAGTGGAACCTTGGAAGTCATATGATGAAGGGACTAGGTCACATACTGATCTTGTCCGATTAAGGGAAGGCCACGTTGGTGCGCAGTTTTGGGTGGCGTATGCCGACTGCAACAGTCAAGGGAAGGATGCAGTGGCTCAGACTCTGGAGCAAATTGATGTGATTAGAAGACTTGCGGAGGACTATCCTGACCATATGCAATTATGCACTACAGCAAGCTGTGTCATGGAAACAAGTTTCAATAAGGGTGAGGGAGGAGGGGGTAAAATTGCAAGTTTAATTGGAGTGGAAGGAGGACACTCTATTCAGTATAGTGCGGGGATACTCAGGCAAATGTACAATTTGGGGGTACGCTATCTCACGTTGACGCATGGATGTAACACACCGTGGGCAGATGCTAGTCCCGTGGATGAGGTGGCTAGCAAGCGTGTATTGAAGGCGGTGAATGAGGGACTATCCAAGTGGGGACTGGAACTGATTGACGAGATGAATCGAATTGGGATGATGGTGGATTTGAGTCACGTGAGTGAAGCTACTATGATAGCTGCTTTAAAGAGATCAAAGGCACCAGTGATTTTCTCGCATTCGGGAGCCAAGGCGATATGTGACGTTCACAGAAATGTGGGTAACGAGGTCCTGAAGTTGTTGGTAAGCTGAAATTTAATTTGAGAAAAAATTGGAAATTGGAGATTTAATTTGAGAAAACGAGTCCAATGAAATTTTCATTGGTTTTTATTTAAATTTGATAGAAAAGCAATGGAGGAGTGATAATGATCAACTTTTACACTGACTTTGTGTACTGCAAAAATCCTCCAAGAATGGCTACCCTGGACGATGTCATAAGTCATATTGAACATATTAGAGATGTGATTGGGGTGGATCATATTGGGATAGGTGGAGACTACGATGGTGTTGATGAGATGCCGGAGGGATTAGAGGACACTTCAAAGTATCCCCACTTATTTGCAAAACTGATTGAAAGAGGGTGGCATGTTCAGGATCTCAGGAAAATTTCCTTTACAAATATACTCCGTGTGATGGAGGGTGTGGAAAGGGTTAAAAAGGAGCTGTCGTCAGGTAAACAGAAAGTAAAAACAATGGAGTCCATCATTTTGGAAAAAGAATTGAAGGAGAAAGGCTTTTACAAGAATGGAGACTGTTTGAGTGAACAATCCCTTTCGAAATTTTCGAAAAATTAAAATTCGGAGCGAAATTGATTACTAAGACTATTTACTATTTTACCAAACACACTTTCATATACTCTTATATCAATCATGATGAAAATTCGTCAATAAAATAAGGTTAAAACACAGTAATTCAAATTCAGTAGCCGTTTACTTTACTAAATGAGTACTCAAGCCCTGTCATTTTCTGATGCAGGCGTAGTTGCCAAATTGCGAATAAGTGCCACATATCGGTCAATGCCATTAAGAAATTCCACCTCATTGATAAACTCATTGTCATTGTGCGCTGTGGATGGCGTGTTCAAAAAAGGTCCAAGGCCGAATACAGGAATACCCTTGTGTCTTATAAAACGGCCGTCTGTAGCTCCATTTGATACGACAGGGTCACAAGTAATGTTTCTAAATTAACATACCATTTCTCATTGAAAAGTACCCTTTGGCATATTGCATATTTTTTTAAACATTCGTGATGCTTACAATTGTTGACAAGTGTCCTGGACAACGTTCCACCAAATGTTTGAGCTATTCGCCACCGTTTCTCCAGTTTCTGTGTATTTGGCTATGTAACTAATGGAGACCTCGTTAGAAGGATCGTTATCTGAGCCCAAACGAGCTTCATCAATTGTATTCAATAGTAAATTCTCAACGTCAGTGAAATTCCATTGCGGAGTGATCCTAATACGCATGTCGAAAGTAGCCCATAACTCATTCGGTATAATATTTTCAGCTAGTCCACCTCCCAGTTGTACCAAATTCAAGACAGTTAGGTCATCCAATGAGATGTCTGGATTTTGGAGCTTTCTGTACTGCTCTTCTCTGAAATCTAAAAGTCTGGATATGACGACGTGCAAACGATGACCTGCCGTATATTGGGGCAAGGTAGATCCATGACCTGCTAAACCCTTGGCGCTGATATTGAACTCCCACGGAACTTTTTCGGTAAAGCGGACTCCAAGTTTGTTCGAATCCCCACTGACTCCACCTTCGTCAATGTCGATACCAACGTTAAGCTTTTGAAATTCGGGAGTCTCCAGAAATGGACGGATGCCACGACGACCTCCTTTCTCCTCATCGGGTGAAATTGCAATGTGAATGGTTCGTAAAGGTTGAAACCCTGATTTTTTCAGTCTTCTCACGGCTTCCAGCGTTGCAATAGAAGCACACTTCATGTCAGAAGCGCCTCTAGCAAAAATGTTACCTTGGGCATCTTTATACGCTTCAAATGGATGATGATCCCACTTTTCGGGATCGGCAGCTACAACGTCCATATGGCTATGAAATAAAACTGATTTCAGAGACGGATCAGTTCCGTTCCAGGTAAGCCACAGAGCAAAGTCGGCATCTTCACCAAGGTCGAGTACGTTGAAGTCGACGTCAAGTTGATTACCTTGATTTCGAAGCCATTCAATTGCTTGTTCTATTTAAAATTAAACACTATAGTTAGAGGTCAGTGGTAAATAATAGATTGGCTTACAAAAATTCAAATTGATACCATAGCCAGGTTGGGGGTTCGGATGAACTGTTGGAATCCTTAGGAATTCTCTGAAATTGGTCACTGCAGGGTCCTCTTGTCCGGTAACATGATCTGCCCACCCTAAAGCCAAAATAATGGGTAGAGCACAAATTAAATTCATTTTGAACTTTTCAAGTACAAGCATCTTTTTGGGTTTGATTTTTTGATTCAATCGGCCAAAAACCAACTGTGAACTGGTCTCATGTTCATGTGCAAGCTGTTTTTAAATATTTTTACCTGGCTAATTTTATCACGTTTACTTCACATTGCCTTATTTACAAATGTTCACGTGATTTGTTTCGATTAATCATAATCCTTTGCATTCTACGTGGTTTTCATTTCACATGATTTGTTTCGAAGTTTTACATAACATAAAGAAATCATAATTTTTATCCAAAGCAGCAGCAAGACAATAAGTGATGATAAGAAATGAAGGGTAATCCAGAATAAATCCGATTACAATACAATGCAGCGTAGCAGAGCAAAACTACGTTTTAAAACTGGCCAAAGCCAAATTAGTCAACAGTCAGCCAGCAGGTGACCAGCTCAGCAACGTAATGCAATATGCAATCTAATTGAGAATCTTGCTACAATAGCCGTGTGTACTAGGCTGAATAAATTACTTGACAGTACTACTATAAAAAAACATTCGACCAAATATAGATAATGGGCTCATTACGTTATTATACCAAATATTTTTCTCAATTGTGGGTTTCCAAGGTTTAAAACAGTAGTATGGAACCATATTTTCAATTCACACAAAATATTTTATGAAATTCGTAGGAATTTTATCATTTATGGCTACCTTGCTTATTGAAACCGATTACGACCACGACATGTAGCACACCCACAGCCAACAAGTCATTCACGAAGATGTTCTTGTTTTTGTTATGCTAGTTGTGTTGCTGATCGTGAGTCTAGTTTTTGGTAGACACTTTCCTCAGAAAATTTCATGTGTTGTTTAATTTATGACCGACCCATTAACGTTATAAAGTATTTGAATTCAATAAAAATGATGTTTTTTCATTGATTATGCGGGAAATTTTGTGTGAAAATAAAGATTTATTTTTCAAAATTGGCGAAATAAAATATAAATAAATTACGCAGAATTTAAATTAAATTTAAGGTTTCTTCCATCCAGAACCTGGCTGGGCTGCAGGAGCTCCAGGTCCCTGGTGGTTAAGACCATCAGCTTGACCCACAGCACCTTCTCCCTCAACAGCGGACCATCCGTTGCTCTGGACATCAACAGTAATACCTTGAGCATCTCCACCAAGGTAGTCGTAAGCGTAGCCAGAGTTGCTTGCAGTGTTGCCCTGGTAGGCGGAGGAGGAGCCGTCAGTGTTGATTTGACTGTTTTGGTAGTTGCTAGCACTTTGGTACAGACCAACTCCACTTCCGGTGCTGATGCTCAGAAGAGCGGGGACGTCAGCGGAGCCAACGATTGTGATGACAGCGTCGTGCTCAGCAATGGCACCTCCGCTTCCAACCGCCTCTGAGGCACCTTCCTCTACAATTTCTGTGGCAGCTATAAAAAATGAAAATGGTTAATATTTAAAGATTTATTGGAATGCAAGATAGAAAAAAGAAATGAGGATTGGGGTGAATATTTACCTGGGACTGGGGGATTTGCTCCCCAACCTGGAGCTGGTGCAGGTGCTCCCCATCCTGTTTGTCTGGCAAAACGACGACTTCCTCCTTGAACTCCAACGACAACCACCACCAACGCAACGGACAGTATGGCAAAGGACTTCATGATGATTATGGTGAAGATTGTGTGTAGAGAGCTTGTGTGAATTGTTGAGAGGCTTGAGGCTTGCAAGATATTGTCATGTCATACTTATTGCTCCAGTCGTTTTTATACAAAATCTTTGGAGAAATCCTAATATAAATGTATGTATATGAGAATGGTCAAGAAGAAGGATCTTTTTTGATTTTAGGTGCCTCACAATATTAAACCCGTACGCAAGGAACAAAGAAATACTTTCAATTTTGTTTGTGATTGTGACCCAGTTTTGTAATCCCAAAAATAAAAGGAAAGGAAAAAGGGAAATCCAGTATACTGGATATTTTTGGATTATTGGGACTCATTATTCTCATCGTCACCTACTAACCCTTTAACTTTCCATTTACTAGACTTGAGCAATTTAAACCAATAATTAAACCACAAGATATACATTGTGTTTCACTATTAGTATTTCAGCTAATCATTTTGGGGTAAATAGAGACGGTCTCGATTTCAGCAAAAACTCATTATATTTATCATTATCACGATATATGCATAAAAGTAACAGGTGGCTTAGATTTCATTTCTTTTAGTTGATGCAAGGCAAGACGAAGTTGATACATGGTTTGCATATGTCATTCATTCATAATACCAAAATATCCCATCACACTTTTCTCATAAATGTTGGTAGGCTCAGGCTCAGGCTCTACGCTTGGCTAGCCAAAAATAAATTTTCCAACAGTCAAAAGCTTCTTGCTTTGTATTTTCACCCTTCCTTCCATTATTCTCCCAATTTCTACGACAGGTGTATTCTCATCGTCAGCAAATTAAGATAACATCTTGTAGTTGTGGTTGTATTGCCACTGATTTTTTTTTACCATGAAAACATTTAATTGCAACGGCTGTTGTTCTTCGGTAGAAAAATGACTGGTAAAATCGTTTGAGCTAACATCCTGTCATAATTCTCACAATGCCTCATATTATCATGTTGAAGGAACATGCGACCTACTTAATTTTCTCTAACCGGAAGGAAGGAAGTTGGCTATTTGTGTACGTATGTACTATTTTCTCAAGTGCCAATTTCAATTTTCGGTTTTTAATGCAGATGTTTTGTGTGGGTGTCACAATCACAATCATTATCCTGTGCATCGGTTACCCATGTTTCTAGACACATCACACACAACACATAATATCCATTTTATTTGATCTAAACAGCCTTCTGTTAAAGGAATGAGGTAACAATAATAAGCTTGTCAGATGTCAGTTGTTGCATTCTCATTCTCCCCCAACTCGATGCATATTTCTCACTGCTTTTTTAGCACGTGCCACACATCATTTCATCCAAATTATCACTTCCTCACCTCCCCACACTAGAAAAAGGAAACTCTCTCGTTTTAAACGTAATTGGTGTAAAGGCCAGAACCAAGCAGATGATCTTCTTTTTGGAGGTTTTGTGGTTTTTAAGCTGTATGAACATAATATGTACTACTTCGATAAAAGGGTAAAAAATGAGCTATCTTGACTCAACACCTTAAAAAAGTGGGCATATGGATTGTGTTTTGTGTTGCATATTTCCATTCTGTTCATTTCTTCCTTCCACCCGGTCGGTCTCTCGGTCCTCTGCTGCTGTAACGTCTCTTGTTATTCTTCGGCGAACAAAGAAAGAAGCAGATGATGCGGTGTGGTGTGTGGTGGTAATGAAATGAAATGCATTTAAAAAATTCTTTCTTTCAGGACGGTCAGCAGATGAACAAAAGTTACTTCCTTTTTGCTACATACAACATAGCAGAAAGAGAATAGAACAGAAGGCTATTTTTTAAAGGAAAAAAGATCAACACCGGATTTCCTCATCCTATTTAATTGACTCATGTTATTTCTCAAGATTAATGCCCGAAACTAGTGTAAATTACTTTTTAAACTCTTCATTCCTATTTCTCTGCTTTGTGTCAATATCAAAATCACAGTTGCAAAGTCATAGTCAAATGGCGTTTAGTTCAGTTTTCTTACTGATAAACTATACTCAATAGTGGAACAATGACGTTAAAAAAACTGAAATGGGTCGGATAGAATTGCGAAAGATTTTTCCAGGTGTACTTTGAATTAATGATTAAGTAACTTTTTAGCTTTTCTTTCATTCAGTTTTTTTTGAAAATGGGTGTTGTCAGTATGCTTCCCCTTTCAAACATATGTATTCGTGCTGCTTTGCTTCGCTTGCCTGCATTTTGTTAATGCAGGTGTTTTCCCCTTTTTAAAAAGTCTCCCCTTCTTTCTCAGAAAATCAGTCATGCATCCTTAGCAGCAAACCGCTAATAACCCTGCTTTTCATTGCATTTTTAGTCGTTACGAAATTTCAGAGCACATCTGAATCCATAATTTATTCGTTGACTTAATTATGTATCAATGAGCCGATATGTAGGCATGCATACCTACGGGGTGACCTTGTTGCCTTGCCGAACAGCAATTATGATTGTTTTGCAAGAATGATAAATCCTTCCGTTACTTATGCCAAATAAGATATAACTCTGTGGCAGTGGCAACCATGCATGCGTAAAGTCAAGGTGACGCATACATAAATGATCTGTAAACACATTGTTGTTGGCAAGTTGTAAAGACGATTAATCTGATTAGATAACTTTATTGATGGGATATTTTTACGTTTTTCGAAGCTACAAACAGTGTTTTCATTTTAATGCAGAGCAAATAGAGGGCCTCTCATAAGGCACTATATGTTTTGGATACGTGCTCACGAATTCCGATTCAGGATTTCGTATTTCCCCAGAAGTACTTGCTCGTGAATTTGCTGCCAACCTTTGTCTCGTCAGTTTGGGTGTAACTGACGACGTTGTCGTGACTCTTCTTTGCAATGGCGGAGGTGGGGCGTATCTCTAGGGTAATAGTGGAGGTCGCGGAGTTGATATTCGTTTTAAGCCATTTCCTCCAAAAGACCAAGACAAAATATTTCTATTTCCATTATCCTGATCGTCTTTAGTGGTAAGTATTTGTGATGGGCACATGGTAATCTGAGGCAAGTAGCGATGAAATTCTTGAATTTGTTTTCTTCTGGCCAGTGTCCAGTCTATTCGGTGATTGCCTACTTCACTAACAAGTAGACCAGCATTAGACGAAGGGGACGTTACCACATTCTCCCGTTGACTGTCCGACCAAGTTGTATTGTAAATTTGTATAAATTGTCGATATTCGTCGGAACGGATTTCACTACGACATACAGCTCGATTGGGAATCTTATCGTAATACCATATAAACCCAGTACACATTTCATTTCTTGTAGAGAATCCTCCAACTGTAACGTTTCCTTCACGATCTGTGTTTTCGTAAATACAGCGATCTATCAAAGTGTCCCCTGGAAGGACTATGCGCTCCTCTCTCAATATTCTGATTTGTTGAAAGTTGAAGTTATAGTTATCATCGTAAGAGATCCAAGGTAGCTCTTTTCCGTTTCGAATGTGGATAAGACGAACTCCACGACCTGCTAAATGAGTATGAAGATTGGATGCGAATACCCGAATTCCTTTGGGAGGTAGCATGGTTTGGGTGCAGCTAGAACCGCAGTGACCATATATTTGATGGGCTAGTGAATTAGGTGGCACCATGATTGAAGGCGAGGCTGGTGTCAATTCTCCAAAAGTCAGCATAGCAGCATCGTGATTTCTCAAGTTATCGGTGTAGAATATTTCTAGCGCGTGGTTGACTCTAATGCCCGAATTAACATCAGGATTGTCGTAATGCATTTGAAGGAGATAGTACTCATTGGGGTAAATTGGGATTCCCACGTGCTCTGGGAAAAAGTTTGGAAGTTGGCCAACGGCCCAAACATGAACAACTTCTGTGCAGTATTGAGTTGGTATTCGACCTGCTGGTTGCCCCAAAATGTAGCACTCTTCCCGATGACCTAACAAGTGATCAAATAGTCTGGGACCATCCTCCATCCTTCCTTCAGGTGGAACACAACGATGGAGAAGAAAGTGATGTATATGACGACGTTCCACTTGTGTTGGTAGAATGGATCTGAAGCCGACAATGTGCTGCTTCCGGTTTCCAGGTGTTTTGTGGATGCTACACATGTAGGTAGTATCTTGAGTTGGGATCATTGCTTGTTGAGCTATTCGCCAAACTTGCCAGTCTCCTAATGCCCCACCAGTAATCCCTTCATTTTCTGTTTTCTCAAGTTCCCTTGGCCTTAAATCAGGGTCTAAAAGGTATGTGTAGAAAACGCCTTTGTTTTGATGATGATATTCAATATCATCATCTTTCTCACCAAATGCCCATATTAAACCAATCACGTCACCCTGTTCAAAACATTTATAAATATTATAAGTTTTGTGAGCGTATAATGCATGATTGATGATGTGATCTTACATGAATGGGTAAATCATGGTCCTCGTCGCACGTTTCAAATGGTCTTGAAAAACTGAGAAACGTGAATGAGCCCCTTTCCCAGGCCTCGTGCAGGTCCCAGTCCCGACTTAAATCCTCGACAGGAAGCTGATTTGCAAGGGCATGTCTATCGCTAAAATATGGTTGGCCATTTGGAAGGACTCCACCAATCACAATATCAGCTCCGGACATTTTACCTTTACGACTTAACCCCAGTCCGACATACCCGTTTGTCTTCACTGTTACATTGAAAATCACCCTGGAAGCTGTCCAGTCGACAAGCCATTCCAACTGGTATTTCTCATCTTTGTCAAGGGTCTCGATGTGTCTGTATGGATTATTGTCCACCAGGTAGCCACTACAATGTCTAAAAATTAATGTGAATGTCAGTAAAATACTCAAACAAAAGTACTTCGCCATTTTGGATGACGTTTCTGTGGCAACCGATGCACAACTAAATGCACAGCTACTTTGTATACTTTGAACAAAGCTAAATAGCTTGAGGTATTCCTTCTCGAACAAAAAGGGCTGTGGTGCATCAGCTCACGTTCAACTTTGGCAACTTCCTATGATAAGCCCTTCCTTCATTTTTGTATCTTATCATGAAAAACTAACATTGTTTTTGGTGCGGTAATGGTAATGAATCTACCAAAGGCCACTAAAGAATTGACGTTTGTGCGGATGAAGATGATGATATGATACCCAAACCATCAAATGTAAGGTCAAAATTTAATCGCTGAATTATTATTTTTATTTGCGTTTTAGTACAATCTTTGTAAAAGTTATAGTTATTCTTGAATGCATTAGGAGCACGTAGAAGGTCGTTGGTAAGGTACTATGTTTTTGGAATAAATGCTTTCAAATTCCGTCACTGGGTCTTCATTTTCGCCATCTCGAATAATTTGAGATGGACACATAGTGACCCGTGGCAAGAAACGATGATACTTCTGAAGTTGCTTTCTGTTGGCTAGTGTCCAGTCTATTCCGTTTGCCACTTGGCTAACTAAGAGACCCGCATTTTGAAAAGGAGACGTGACGATATGCTCCCTGTGATCATCTGACCATGTTACGTTATAAACTTGCAAAAAATCTCTATAGGCTGATGACCTGATTTCACTTCGACACTCGGCTATGTCAACAATCTTGTCGTAATAATACAAGAAGCCTGTACACATTTCATTTCTTGTAGAAAATCCACCAATTGTGGCATTCCCATTAAAGTTGGTATTATCAAAAGTGCAACGGTCTAGAATAAGGTCCCCAGGGAGAATAACCCGCTCATTGCGCAATACCCTTATTTGTTGAAAGTTGAAATTGTAGTTGTCGTCGTACGATATCCAAGGAAGTTCCTTACCGTTACGGATGTGCAGACGACGTACGCCACTGCCTGCTAAATGGGTATGCATATTGGAGGCAAATACCCGGATGCCAGTGCTGGGCAACATGCGTTTTGTGCATTCAGATCCACAGTGACCGTAAGTTTGGTGGTTTAGAGAATTCGGAGGAACTGAAATGTTATATTTAACCAATCATTAAAGAATTGATCATTTTTGCTAATTTGATGAGAAAATTTAGAAACTCACTCATGATGGAAAGAGATGCTGGATTCAATGATCCCAAAGTGAGTACACCAGCATCGTGTTCTCTTAAGTTGTCTGTGTAAAATACTTCCAAGGCGTAGTTAACCTGAACACCTGAGACTCCTTCAGGGTTATCATAATGTACTTGCAACATGTAGTATTCGTTGGGGTAAATGGGTATTCCAACGTGCTCTGGAAAGAAATTAGGGAGCTGTCCAACTGCCCACACGTGAACTGCCTCGGTACAATATTGGGTTGCTATTTGACCAGTTGGTTGACTTGGTATGTAGCACTCTTCTCTGAGTCCTTGCACATGGTCAAATAACCTGGGAGCAAGTTCTTGTCTACCTCCAGGAGGAATGCAACGGTAAAACAGGAAATGATGAATGTGACGACGTTCTCGTTCAGTGGGCAAAATTGCCCTGAAGCCAACTATGTGCTGTTTCCGGTTTCCAGGTGTTTTGTGAATTCTACAGATCTGGGTTGTTTCCTTAACTCCAACTTCTTCCTCTTGTGCTATTGACCAGACTTTCCAGTCTCCTAACGACCCACCATTTTCTATTCCTTCATTTTCTGTTTCCTGTAAGCCCCGAGGGGACAGATCAGGGTCTAATAAGTACCTGTATAGCACTCCTCTATTTTGATGATGGTACGCCGTTTCGTTATCCTTTTCTCCAAATGACCAAATCAAACCAATCACATCCTCCTAAAAATAAGCACAAACATTAATGCTAAACGTATCACAAGTTCCAAATTTTGTTTTCAAGCTTACATTTATAGGTAAGTCGTGATCCTCGTCACAAGTTTCCAAATCCCTTGAAAACGTGAGATAAGTGTGAGTTGCTGACTCTCTGGCTTCATGCAGTTTCCAATCTTGGCTCAGATCCTCCATAGGTAATTGGTTTCCAATGGCATGTCTATCACTAAAATATGGTTGCCCATTTGGAAGGACTCCACCAATCACAATATCAGCCCCGGACATTTTACCCTTTCGACTCAAACCAAAGCCTACATATCCTTTGGTTTCTACACTCACATTGAAAATCACTCGCTTACTCGTCCAGTCGACCAACCACTCAAGTTGATATTTCCCATTTTTCTCAAGGCTTTCAAAGTGTCTGTATGGATTGTCATCGACCAGATAACAGTGACACTGACCAATGGTTAACAGTACTATGCAAATTTCCCTAAAACCAAAATGTTTTGCCATTTTTCTGAGATTTACGAATTATGACTGCGCATAATTTGGAATCATTCTGAGTTAAGGCTAAATTTTTGCTAGCCTTTTTATTTAAAGAATTCAAGTACATTTACAAATGTCTATGGATAAAATTGGACGTTCCACCTACATGTTGAATTGAACGGTGTTTCTCAGGTAGATATAAGATTAATGCGCGAAAAACGCTTATTAAAACGTTAGGCATGTGAACTTGATCAGTAGGTTGGTTATCATGATCGTCGCGCTTGATACAATCGACTATTAAATTTATATTACATATCCTTATCATATTTTTTAAGCAAAGGAAGGATAAAATATTTGGTTTAGGGTGTAACGTTATTTTATTTCATATTCTGAATGAACAACATATGTATGCAGGATGCAGGCGTTTCACACATGAAACTAACATTATTATATTACGTAATTCAATAAAGTATTTTTCATCAATTTTCAGTCACTAACAACGAGTAGGTCGATTAAAGGGAACTATGATTTTAGGATAAGTGCTTATGAATTGAGTTTGTGGATTCTTAATTTGAACGGATGCTTTATTCCTTTGATTGTACTTTGTTGAAAGAATATCTATTCGTGCGAATGGTGAGGTATAGTGCAGAGGTATTCCAGATCTCACATCATTTTCGCCTGTATCTTCCCTTGGAAGTATCGTGGGTGGACAACTGTTTATCTGAGGCATATATCGATGATATTCTTGAATCTTTTTTCTGTTCGCCAACGTCCAATTAATCCGATCGTTTGCAACTTGGCTTACTAGTAGACCTGCATTGGGAGGGGGTGATGTCACTATGTGTTCCCTTCTATCATTAGACCAAGTTGTGTTTAAAATGCGTAGAAAATTGTTATATTCTTCAGATCGAATTTCACTTCGACAGTCTGACCGACCAGGGATTCTATTGTAGTACCAAATGTAACCGTTGCACATTTCGTTTCTGGTTGAAAAGCCTCCGATTGTTGCATTTCCTCCCGTGTCAGTGTTTTCATAGATGCAGCGGTTAATCAAGTCGTCTCCGGGTAGAATTACACGTTCCTCTGAAAGAATTCGAATTTGTTGGTAGTTGAAATTGTAGTTATCATCGTACAGGAGCCAGGGGAGTTCTTTCCCATTTCTGATGTGGAGTAGCCTCACTCCTCGACCTGCTAAATGTGTATGTAGGAAACCAGCAAAGGCTCGTATTCCATTGGAAGGTAAAATGCTATTAGTGCAGCCAGAGCCACAATGGCCAAATATTTGGTGGGCCAATGAATTTGGAGGAACTAAAATACAAATAATTTCATAATTTCCATAAGTAAACATAATTTCCATTTGTTTTCGGTATGAAATCGTTTTTGTAAAATTACCCATTAGCGATGCGGACGCTGGAGTGGTATGTCCAAAAGTCAAAATTCCAGCGTCGTGGTGTCTCAACTTGTCCGTGTAAAAGATTTCCAATGAGGGATTAACTTGGACACCTGGCTTTTCTTCGGGATTATTGTAATGCACCTGTAGCATAAAGTATTCGTTTCCATACATAGGAAGTCCCAATTGATCCGGGAAAAACGTTGGTCTGCCTCCCACAGCCCACACATGAACAACCTCGGTACAGTATTGAGTGGGTATTGGACCTGTTGTTTGATCCAAAATATAGCATTCCTGTTGGCGTCCTAATAAGTGGTCAAAATATTTATGAGCGTCCTCCGTTTGACCTCCAGGGGGAATGCAGCGGTGAAGCAGGAAATGATGAACGTGTCGATTATCCAATTCTGTAGGTAGAATTGATCGGAACTAAAAATGAAAATTTAAATAATTTAGAATCTGAATTTTTTAAGTCGATTTCTATTATTGAATAGAGGTGTCACTTTACCCCAACAATATGCACTTTCCGATTGGCAGGGATTGAAGGTGTTTTGTGAATGGTGCAAAGATAAGTGGTATCCTGAGCAGGGATAACTTGCTGCTGACCAATACGCATCACTTTCCAGTCTCCCAGAAAAGAGCCACTTAGTAGACCACTGTTTTCCGTTTTCTGAAGTTCTCTGGGTGTTAGGTCAGGATCTAGCAAATAAATGTAGAATATTCCACGGTTCTGATGATGATACTCGATTTCATCATCTTCCTCACCAAATGCCCAAATGAGTGCTATGACATCGCCCTAATTAATAGCCAGACAGCAATCATAATAATTCGACTGAATTTTCTTCATAAATATTGATAATTAAGTAATTTTGGTTTACATCAATCGGCAGATCATGATCCTCATCACAAGTTTCAAATGGTCTGGAAAAACTGAGAAATGTATGGGAATCAAGTTCCACTGCTTCATGCAATTCCCAGTCTTGACTTGTGTCTTCCACAGGCAAGTGATGTCCAATGGCATGCCTATCACTAAAGTACACTGTTCCATTAGATCGAACCCCACCAATCACAATGTCAGCCCCAGACATTTTTCCTTTTCCACTCAAACCCAGTCCGACATATCCCTTAGTTCTCACAGTCACGTTAAAAGTGATCCGGGAAGTTTCCCAATCCACAAGCCATTCCAACTGATAGTTCCCGTCCTTGTCTAGAATTTCATAATGTCTATATGGATTGTTATCCACTAGGTAACCATGACAACTTGAAAATATGAGACTTAAAGTAAAAATGTTGGGAAAAAAATATTCCGTCATTTTGATTATTTAGATGGCCCTTGGCTCTGCACGCCATGGCACTTGACACCAAACTAAACTTGACTCTCGCATCTTCAGCTTGTAATTGCGATCCCATGCTAATTTTTAGTCTATCAGATTTGTAAGGCTATATAGTAGCGTAACGGTGAGTCATGCATAGCATAGCAAACTATTGTTAATTATCACATCACATATTAGCGTTTTACTAATTTACCTGTCTGATTAGTGATTATGATGGTTATCAAATAAAATTTATCATGATATGCAATAATGTTGTATCAGTAGAAACAGAATTGTTGACGTGAAGAATGCATTTATTTTATTTTAGAACATTGTATTGTATTTACATACTATATTTACATCTAACAGAATTCATTCATTTTCCTTCTAAATTAGGACACATAGATGGTCGTTCATAAGGTACTATATCTTTAGGATAAACGCTCGTAAACTCGACAGGTTCCTGAATTTCTGGTGAAGTGTTCCTTTGAAGATAATTCACAGGACCTCTGCCCCTAAATGGTTGGAATATCCTCTCTTTTTCTCTCTGGGATATCAAAGATGGACACAAGGTAACTTGGGGAAGATATCGATGATATTCCTGAATGAGTTTTCTATTATCCAGTGTCCAGTCAATGCGGTAGCTAGCAACTTCGCTAACCAAAAGACCAGCGTTTGACTGGGGTGACGTGACAACATGCTCTCTCCTATCATTTGACCAAGTTGTGTTATAAATTTGGATTAAGTCGTTGTAAACTTGTGACCTGAGTTCACTTCCACATCCACCTCGAAGAGGAATCTTGTTGTAGTACCATACAATCCCTGCGCACATTTCTTTACTAGTTGGATATCCCCCAATTGTTGCATTCCCTTCACGGTCAGTATTCTCATAGGTGCAGCGGCTAATTAAAGTGTCACCAGGTAATAGTTTCACTTCCTTGCGTAAAATTCGGATTTGTTGGTAGTTGAAGTTGAAGTTGTCGTCGTAAATTACCCAAGGTAGTTCCTTACCATTTCTTATGTGAATTAGGCGGGTTCCACGGCCAGCTAAATGATTATGTACGTAGCCAGCAAAAGCTCGGATTCCATTTGGGGGAAATATGGATTTAGTACATTCGGGTGCGCAATGCCCGTAAATTCGGTGATTGAGTGAATTCGGGGGTATTATAAGAGATGTAGAGCCTGGTACCATCTGCTCCACCGCAAAAACACCTGCATCATGTTCTCTCAGCTTGTCTGTGTAAAATATTTCTAACGCGTGGTTGACCTGAATACCTGACCCTAATTGAGGATTATCGTAGTGCACTTGTAGCATATAGTATTCATTACTATTCAAAGGAATTCCTACATGATCTGGAAAAAAGACAGGCTTTTGACCCACCGCCCATACGTGCACAAATTCGGTACAATAGCTTGTGGGAATTTGTCCAGTAGGTTGGTCAAAAACATAACACTCTTCTCGACGACCAACTAAATGGTCAAATATTCTGGATGCGTCTTGTTGCCTACCCTCAGGGGGATTACAGCGGTAGAGAACATAGTGATGTATATGACGACGTTCAACTTCCGTTGGTAAAACTGACTTAAGTCCAACCACATGATTTTTTCGATTTACTGGAGACTTGTGAATGGAACAAATGTAGGCAGTGTCTTGGACTGGAATAATTTGTTGCTGTTGGATTCTCCAAATACTCCAGTCCCCTAGTATTTCATTTGGAGTAATCTCATCATCTTCAATTTTCAGGAGTTCCCGAGGGGTCAAGTCGGGGGATAAAAGGTACACTAGGAAGGAACCCCTATTTTCGTGATGATATTCTATTTCATTGTCCCTTTCTCCATACGCCCATATTACTGATATGACATCGTCCTAGAAAGAAATAGACCAAACACGATTAATATTACATAAATAGGTAGAAAATGCAGTTATGATGCTTACATGAATTGGTAGATCATGATCCTCGTCACAAGTCTCAAAAGGCCTTGAGAAGCTAAGAAAGGTATGCGTTTCAGACTCCCACGCCTCATGTAGGTCCCAGTCTTGGCTCAGATCTTCCACAGGTAACTGGTTTCCAAGTGCATGCCTATCACTAAAATAAGGTTGTCCATTTGGAAGGACTCCTCCAATCGCAATATCAGCTCCAGACATTTTTCCCTTTCTACTCAACCCAAAACCTATGTATCCCTTTGTTTTAACAGTTACACTAAATATCACTCGGGAAGTTTCCCAGTCGACACGCCATTCCAATTGGTATTTTCCATCTTTGTCAAGGATCTCCTTCTGCCTGTATGGGTTCTTATCTACCAAATAACAGTGACTAGTTGCAATGATTAGAATGGTGGAAAAAATCGAAAATGTTTGTTGCGTGGCCATTTTGAATGTAAATTAACGGCACAGTGTACCGCATATCACAACAGTTGACCACAAACTAAACTTGGATCTCTAGAGCAATTAATACGAAGTACACATTCAACATGGCAGTATTTTACATCTGCCTGTTGTTGAATCAATGAACGACGTTCCCTGTTCCTGACTGAGAAACTGAAACGAAGATGGAAGAAGGATGATGAAGGATGATCATATCTAACATAAACATTGGATTCTTACACAGCTTATCATTCATTTTAACGACTTCCCACTATCCTTTAACGCCTTTCCTTTCATCTTTTTCTCACTATTCTTTCAATGTCGCTAGAACTACAATTACTAGAGTTTGCATGCATTGCTTACATCTGTAAATCGATAAATGTTTTGCTGGAGGTTATGGATATTGATCATGATCATTATTTGGCTTCATTGATTAAATCACTGTACATTGCACAGTGTTCATTGTTACTACGAAGAATAATTATAAGTAAGACTTATTGGTTAAATAGCATATTGTTTCATGACTAGATAAGGATCTCATCATTACCAGTTGGCAAACACTTTTATTGTCGCTATATTTAGAAATTTTTGACAAAAAGGAAAGGATATATATATAGATAGTTTACATTTAAGATTCAATCGATTTTATTTTTATGAAGGGCAAATTGAAGGTCTTTTGTAAGGAATAATATGCTTGGGGAAAACGCTGATGAATTCTGGGTTGGAGTCTGAAATTTCTGTCGGGGATAAGCTGCCTCTTCGAGAATTTTGAAAATTTACTGGATTTAGTCTGCTAAGACCTTTGAAAGTTTTCTGGGGAGAATAGAGATTTGGTTGAAATGTTAATATTTGCAGTCCTCCTGACACCATTGAATTATCATCTTCCGGGGGCACATTAGATGGGCATGAGGATACTTGGGGTAAAAAGTGATGATATTCCTGAATCCGCTTCCTATTTTTCAGTGACCAGTCTATGTGAAAATTACCCACTTCACTAACCGTCAAACCTGCATTGGAAGGTGGCGATGTGACCACGTTTGCCCTTTGACTATTGGACCAAGTGTAGTTCCGAATTTGGAGGAATTCTCTGTACTCATCTGACCGAATTGCACTACTGCATATCACCCTATCAGGGATTTGATCGTAGTGCCATAACACAGCAACGCACATTTCCTCGCGTGTGGAAAATCCGCCAATGGTAACGTTCCCTTGAGTATCAGTATTCTCGTAAGTGCAACGGTTAATCAAGATATCCCCAGGAAGAATTTTTCGCTCCTCCCTAAAAATTCGGATTTGTTGATAATTGAAATTAAAGTTGTTATCGTAATTTAGCCAAGGAAGCTCCTTTCCGTTTCAGAAATGCTGCAAGCGAATTCCACTACCGGCTAGATGGGTATGTAGATAGCCAGCAAATACGTGGATGCCAGTGGGAGGTATCATGCGTTGTGTACATTCGGATGAACAGTGGGCATGGCCATGATGCTCCAGAGAATTAGGAGGAACTGAAAGAATTTAAGTAATTTCATCACCTTTCCTTACATTTGGATTTGTCTTCAGATGTCTTATTTGTAATTACCCATAATTGTAGTTGAAGATGCCATAATCTCTACTGCCAAAGCACCGGCGTCATGCTTTCTTAGTTTATCTGTGTAAAATATTTCCAGCGCATGGTTCACTCGAATACTAGGCAAAATTTGGGGATTATCGTAATGAACCTGGAGCATATAGTATTCGTTCGGATAAATGGGAATTCCAACATGTTCCGGAAAAAATATAGGTTTTTGACCAACTGCCCACACGTGAACAAACTTGGTACAAAATTGAGCTGGGATTTGACCTGTGGGCTGACTAGGTACGTAGCATTCCTCTTGGCGACCTAATAAATGGTCAAATACTGAGGGGGCGTATTCCTGTCTTCCTCCAGGGGGAATACAGTGATAAAGCACGTAATGGTGGATGTGACGAGTTTCCACATCAGTTGGAAGAATTGATCGGAACTATAACAAGAAATACATCTAAAATATTAAAAAGATGAGTAAAAACAAGTTAATAAGTAAATGAGTAAAAAAATTGTTTCAACTTACCCCAACGATATGCTGCTTCCGGTTAACTGGAGTTTTGTAAAGGGTGCATATGTAAGCTGTGTCTTGGGCTGGAATCATTTCATTCTGCTCAATTGACCAAACCTTCCAGTCCCCCAACGAACCATCTGTAATGCCATGCTTTTCAGTTTTCTCAAGTTCCCTTGGAGTTAAGTCAGGAGACAACAAGTAGCTGAGAAACGAGCCTCTATTTTGATGGTGATACTCAATTTCATCGTCTTTCTCCCCGTAAGCCCATATCACATATAGCACATCATCCTAACAAATAACACAAATCAATTTAAAGAGAGACCAATATTAATAATACGTTTGTGAGTCAGCTTACATTAATAGGTATATCATGATCCTCATCACAAGTCTCAAAAGGCCTGGAAAAACTTAGAAAGGTATGCAATCCCGACTCCCAGGCCTCGTGTAGGTCCCAGTCTTGGCTCAGATCCTCCACAGGTAACTGATCTCCGATGGCGTGCCTATCGCTAAAGTATGGTTGACCACTTGGTAAAACTCCACCAATCACGATATCAGCCCCAGACATTTTCCCTTTGCGACTCAATCCCAGGCCTACATATCCCTTTGTTTGGACGGTGACGTTGAAACTGACCCGGGACGTTTTCCAGTCAACGAGCCACTCAAGTTTGAATTTGCCATCTTTATCGACAACTTCCACATGCCTATACGGATTGTTATCCACCAGATAACAACTACAAGTAGACAATACTATGATCAACAAGAAGGATATATGTGAACAAAAATACTTTGCCATTTTTGAGATGTGTACATGTAAATGGCACTGCACACCATTACAATTGACAACAAACTAATGAGTAACTTTAGATTTACCTACTTTATTTATGCAATTATGCAAACCTACCCACATCATAGTTGATAAGAAACATTTGGCACTGTTTTTTGCTTTTGTCGTTTGGAAAGTCTTTTGTTTATGAAGATAAGTTTGTATGCTTAACTAGGTTCCCTATTTCCTTTAAACCATTTCCTTGTCATAGGCCTTTATCAATAATCATACGTACAAAGGATATTTAATACTAGCAATTAAGTGCAAGTGGTATGGTAATTTAAGATATATCTGTTCACTTCTCTTAGGCCATTCAAGATATTCATTCATGCGATCTTAAATTATTAACTTTTGACAATCTGATAAGTTTAAAATCATATATTATTTGTCATTATGTGCCATTGTACTGCGATAAAGTGCGGAGTAGTCATATTTGGTTTAAAAAATCTAAGCATTTCAAGATGCGTATATCTTAGAAATGAAGGGATTTTTTTCTCAACCGACTATTTTAATTTTTGAATAGAGAATGTATTATTTTAGAAAAATCTAAAAATTGCATCTGTTGTACGTAAATTTGAGTGGATTATCTGAAAAAAAATCCTCAACATGTGCGGCTGAATTTTGTCGCTTTAGAAAAGATTACTGGAGCAGCACATGGTGAGCGTACATAAAATATCCCGTCATAGCAAAAAAAAGTTGGTCATTTTAGAAGTTTAGATTTAGAAGCCAAAGATTATCAAGTTGATGGTCACTTTGCATATTATGAGCATAAGGTATTAGGATGGCCCTGGCATTGATCCAGTCGCAGCGCAGCAGCAGTTCAAGTGCAGCTAAAAAACTAAAGTGTATACTTGGCTCATCCAGTCATCTATTAGAAGCTAGTTTGCTGTTTGCTATCAAGGTTAGTGGGAACAGGTGAGCAGAGCAAGTTATTAGAAAAAGCAAAAGTATTTTTGTGAATGGGATGGCAGGTGTTGAGTTGATGTAGCAAAGGCGCCACCACAATTCCGTGGGAATGCACACAAAAATCAACATATTTTTTGCTGGCACTCTAGGAAGTACATAAAATGTTAGTAGGTAAGTATGTATACCAAGTGTTCAGCCAAGCCAGTATAGCAGTAGAAACGCCAGAAGGTGTAGAGGGATCATTTTTATAAAAATTCGACTTACTGGACCTTGGAAAATTATTTGAGTGTCCACCGTCTGTCCACTTTTTTGGTAGCTTAACCCTTTGCTTTACATGTGTAATGGCCTTCACATTGAAATTGATTCTTTCTGGAATTATAATAAGTGGTAGGTATTTGTTTTTTTTAGCTTCGGAGACCCTTCTGCGCTTTTCCTGCTTTGTGGTTTCGTTTCTCATGAAATTTTTGAAGTCAAGTGGCTACTTAAAATTCATGCATTTCATTAGACATCATTATAATTCAATTTCTTTCAAGAAAAAATGATAATGAACTGAAGCTATGTTAAAAACTATGTTAAATAGATAAGATTGCAGGAAAAATGGAAATTCAACCGTTTTAAGAAAGAATGAAGATTTGATGCGATGTGATGACTGATGAGAGATGCATTTGATGAAGCATTTTTGTTTCATTGACCAACTGTTGACTGTGTATTATGACTGTGTGTAAGTGAAAATTGTACAGAATCAAAATGATGGAATAACAACTGTCGGGATGATCATGAGAAAAAATACATAATTGCATTCCAGGACTTCCGATAAGATAATTGATTAAAAGTTATTTTGTTGGTTTTATTGTCTTCAGATCTAAAATTAGAGTGAGATTTATCAATAAACTATTTTATAATACAATACATTTTGCAAAATTTGTCATTTATTTTCTTTTAAATATTTGCAATTTTTCTACACTCGAGGATTTTACATGCATGATGCAGATGATTCGTGTAAAAAAATTACTCAATTATTTAATTAGTTTAATGAGCTAATTATTAAAATCAGATCACATTGTGTGAAGTACAGTCGTTTGGAATAAAGTCTTTGGAATTGAGATACGAGCACAGAGAAGTAGTGAACTATACACTTGTGACTGCAACGTGACACGTGACACTATAAAATGTAAGCTGTCATGTAAACTATGGAGTACTAGGATTTCTGTGATATCCGGTATCCATGACAATTTGCTGCTGAGGCACTGGGTGTATTTGGAGATGGAATGACGGAGAGAGGATGCCGCTGACGGATGATTGTTGAAAGAGGTGATTCGTTGTCGCTTCCGCTAATCATCAAGGCTGGTAATGGAGAAGATGAGGTAAAATGGGCGGTGGATAGGGTTTGTGGAACTGTGGGAGGTGAACTGTCTACGGAGCACTTTGTTGAAAATGATGATGTTTCAGAGCACTGTTCTGTTGCCCTGCAAGTAGTTGAGGGGACGATGAGATCAAGACTGTCTTCAGTGTTTACTGACGAATCCAATAATTCAGCTAATCCAAGCGTTTCCTGAAGATCACGAATGTAGGAAATAGCTGATGTGATGATATCCAAGTTAGACAACCTGTTAATTAATTTTATAAATTAGTAAAATGGCTGAGTAAAACTACCAAAGTTAACTGATTTTTTTCGAACTTTACAACAAGTTAATTTGAATCTAATCTTACGTTTTATTTTTAGTGGTGAAAGGCACCAAACTCTGGATTCTTTCCAAGCAAGCCCCCACTTCTAGGTTGTCTGCCTCTTCCGAAAAATTGGGGGATGTGGGAACCATGGCAGCCCGACGGGAAGTGGCCAACGAACACTTTTTATTCTTGATGTTTGCTTTCCCTTGCAATTTAGTAAGCACAGCGGCAGCTCCACCAGAACCACTGCTTGTTAGCTGTTCCATCACACGAGCCTTCATTTTCTTTTTTTATATTTATGGTGTTCGGGGTATTGAGAAACTGAATCTATAAAAGTCTTGTGATGATGAGGTCAGCAGATGTGAGCTTGATGACTGTTCGGTAAGAATACCAGTTATCGACTGAATAGTTGAACGGAAAGGGAGACTGGTATTTGTTACGTAAGCCAACCCTTTGCACACTATCCAGCAGCAAGGTAAGCAGCAAGCAAGCATAAAAAAGCTGCTTGGATGTTGGAGCAAAATGAAGAGGAATGGAACAGATGCAGAGCAGCAGTTTAGTTCAGAGTCACAGTTGTTGCATTGATATTGATGAAAGGGTTACGGCTATTGTGACGTGAGACGGACAACTGGTAAATATTTTTCAAGTTTTAAACTTATTGTTTGATGCAAAATAACTTTATACACTGTGATAAGAAGATGAAGATGGTGATAATGATGAGATCACGGAATAGCTGGATGGGATGGTGTAGGTGATTCGTTGTCATGGTGATAGGACGGGGAACAAGGCATGGAAACTAGCCAAACATGGGCTTGAGACTTGGTTTGACAATCTGCCTGGCTCCTGTTGTCATTTGTGTGGTGGCTTTGACTTGTGGAGGGACTGTAGCAGGAAAGATGATGATGCTCAGGTGACGAAATGCAAGGAGGTAGACCAAGAGTTTGACGCAATTGACGAATGTAGTCAATAGCATTTGTCAGCACTTGTAACCTTGACAGTCTGGCAATTTTGAAAGGAGAAATTAATTTAACTGAGTATACATTACATAAGATAAGATAGGATAAGAGATGAGATTAACAATTGGTGTTACGATGGAAATAATTAAGGAATTTTAGTGCATGCGTATGTACCTTTTGTGTTTCCTCGAAACGGGAACAATTTCATGAAGTTTGCTCAAATAGTCTCGAATCTCCCCGGCGGCAGCACATTCATCCTCCCCATTCTTTTCACTTTGCTTTCTAGTAAACCTTCTCGTTTTACCCCCACTCTCAATACTTAAACTACCACGTTTTCTTAACACTCTTCTCCTACGCCCACGCACTCGCTCATTTAACCTACTTGCATTAATATTCATGACATCACCCCCATGACACTGATCAGCAGAAGAACACAAAGTATCTGCAACTTTCATTTCGTCAAATCAAAATGTAAAAAAAATTCACAAAAATTCTCAAATTAAACTTGAACAAAGCACATGGATGACAACAACAGCAACAGGCAACCTATTCACCGAAAAGCTGAAGACGCACTGAAAAGTTGAAGGCAGCCCAGCACAATTACAATTTCTGATTTGCTTTCATTCACACAATTCATAAAGCAAGTACCTACCATACACAGCCATGCCAGCAAGGGAATAAAGAAGATGAAAGAAAGGGTAACGTTACGTCACGTAACAGACAGAGCAAAGCAGAGTATTTTTTGTTGGTTGGATGGCGGAACAGCAGCAGCACCACCACGGCACACTGAACACAGACATAAGGAAAAAAGGCAGCTGCTGCTAGTACATTTTCTTCGTTTCCCATTCTACATCTTAAATTCGTTTTACTTGAGAAAAATCGTATTAATTTTTTTTATTAAAACGAGGAAAATGAATTTCGAAATAGATAATGATAATGATGACTAGATGGGCATGATGTAATGTACGAAAAAAAGCAACAGTAAAAAAGTCTTAAGACAAAATGGTCAAGATGTGATGAGATGCGATCAAGATCAAAACCAGAAGCCTTGTGGCACGTGCTGTGAAACTGTGAAGTCAAAAGTCAAAAGTGACCATAAGGCTATCGGCTAGTGCGACCGTTTAGTGGTATTGGTCACACAAGTAGCCGGCTGTTATTTTCCAAACATTAAAAATGATGAGAGCAGAAGGTGAGCAGTAACGAACTAAATGATTTCGGTGCTTTTCTTTTCGGTTAACCGATTTTCACCTTGACTCCTTCTCAAGCAGACGTTCCGTCCGCGGCTTGTAAGCTAACTAGCGTGAATGTGAATTGAATGCCATGCCAACAAAACAAAATATTTGACCAGCGAACCATTTTTTGAATCCGTTCCGTATTCCGGTCTGCTCACTTGCTATTGTATTTTGATAAGCTTGAGAAGAGATGAGATTCAGGCATTTAAAACATATTTTCGGAATGAGAAGATTTTTTGAGGTTTGCTAAAAATAGTAAACCAGGTGGCTGGCTGTTTAGGTATGTGCATTTATCATTCAGTAGAAATGAAAGCAAAGCATGATCAAGAATGCGTTATGTATTGGTGAATGAGAATTTAGTGAAATTGTAGTTTGTGTGCCTCAACATTTGATCATCTTGTCATTGCTCTTGTGTGACAATGATGAGAGGAGATGGTAAGGTGCTTGTTTTGTCCATGTCCTAACATCCAACTCAAGCCACCTGTTTCCTTCAAAGACAATTCAATCCATTCACCTTATTTTAAAAGTTGGTTCGTCATAGAAACTCTTTCTCTGGAACGATGAGAAGACAGGTGCAGAGGCAGAGGTGTATTCGCTCAACTCAGTGAATGAATTTTTTGAACAAAGGAATTAAAAAAGGCGTTTCATCTACAAATATACACACATATTTTCAGAAGAGAAGAGAACAGATTCTTTTTCTGATGATTTTTTTGACTGCTGATGCTATAAATAACCCAACCATTTAAGGCATCATGCCTTAAACTTAACCCTTTCTTTCTGCATCTCTCCAGTCCACTGAGAAAATACATAATATGAATGCTTAATTTAGAATGCGAGCCACGCAACCTTAAATGGAATATATATGCCTGAATATTGTGCTTGTTTGAAGAAGATTGTCATCCTTTGAATTTGAAAGAAAGGGTTACTTTTTTATTTTAAAAAACCACCTGTTCATTTCCTTCCAGAGAGCCTAAAAAAGGAAAACCTGACCCTTTTTGGAGATGAATGCACTTGAATGATGCTTGCTTGTTTTTCTCTCTTTTGGTTTCTATCATGTGTAACGGGACTTTTTGTTCATTTTTGGTACTGTTCATTTCTCAGCTAATAACAATAACAGCCATATAAACAGAAAAATCAGATTAATTTTTCATTTTGTTTGGCTGAGGCTCTTTACTGGAATCGATATCTTATTTTTTCTCTTGTTCAACTGCCTTGCCTAAATACGGAACAGTGTTGGCTGAAAAGGAAGTTTCCCCCCACCCATTGTCCATTTTTAGGTGGCTTGGCTGCTTCAGAGATTGATTGGAGTTGACCATAAAAAGATGTCCATATGTCCAGAGAGAGCCAAAGCATTTACGTCTTAACTTGCCCCTGCCATATACCACCCACTCCATAGTGACCTTATAAAATCACCATAGTAATTACAGATAAGCATGTTATGCATTTTGGCAGGTGTTTTCGTAATTTTTGAAAAAATAGGTTTCGGTGGAGTGAAGAAGCTGGCTTTTTGTGGTTGGATTGATGCTCTCTTTTTCTCTCTACTTGGCAGATGAAACTTGCAAAACTTCATTTTCTTCTTTGATTCGTGGTTTAGGATGGTAAAAGATTGAAAATGGAACCAGAACAACGCAAAGAGAGATATTTGCTCACAGGCAAGGTGGTGGTGGTGAATGGGAATTGGGATAAATGCTTATTATTAGGTATTTGCAAGAGAGATCATTTATTTGCTCGTGAGATTTTGCCAATCGAAAAGGAAAACAGTAGCTGAAATGGTTCATATCACACACCGCTCAGAGCTGAGCTGATATCTATGTTTAAACGTGGGTGCTGTTGTGCCGCTGATATGATAAGCTTTGCTAAGCAATTACGTAACGCTAACAGCGTAAGCAAAAGATGATGGGGATAAAATGTATTAATAAACCCTGGTAGACGGTTTAAGTTAGATACTCGATGAAGACTTGTTACAATTAAAAAAACAATGGTTAGATTTGAAACTGAACGCCATATTCAAATTCTGCGCCTTGAATTACCTCCATGTACATAATTTCATTGTTCTAACTGCTTGTTTTTACGATTCGGGGTTGACCCCATTCAGAAGGGCGGGTCAAAGTCAATCTTGGTACCCCATGTTAAAGCTTGGT
>JAQFXM010001065.1:0-36767 GCA_034693345.1 Entomobrya multifasciata | reverse complement strand
TCCCCTTGCTGTCTGAGTGCTTCTTGTACTACTTTTTGGATGGGAAAGGAAGGAACAATTTCTCTTGTTGAGGCTAATGTAAGTGGATTTCCAACATCATTCAAAGGGTTTATTGTCAAAAGTATAGGTCCCATGTATGTCTGAAAGGAAAAAATAACATAACCACTTTATAATTTCCGTTTCATTGCATTCATAATATATGTTTATCTATGTATGCATCATGATAAAGAAGATAAGGTGTAAATATGCAAACTCTTCGCAAAATCTTCCTGATTGATGACCAGAATAACCAGTGTATAAGATTTCAAGCCATAAATAGCGTATGTACAATGTATAAACGTAAGTGAACATAAGTCATAGTCATAATGATTAAAATCTTTAGTTCTATGTGCAACAATAAGCAGATGTATACATATATGCGTATAATCATTCATAATAGAATTAGCTTTAAAATCCCAAACAAATTGCAGTTCATAGCTATCAAATCATACTTGTCATGCATCAATCATGTCAAGTTTTAAATGAAGATCCGGAATTAAATTTAAAATACCAGTTTTGCTAAACGGACATACCTCAATAGTTTTTATGTTGCGAACTACAAGGGGTATAGTGTGCTATATTTGCTAAAACGTAGTGTTTCGCCAAAATCAGTAATTGAAAAGGATACTTTTTATGGTAAAATGTTGTATACAACTAGATTACCAAATGTAGTACCCGCAGTTGAACAAATAACTTTAGTATAATCGATGGCTGCCGTATGTATTTCCATTCCCTCAAAATTTGTTATACCTTTGGTGTTACTTTAAATTAAATTATGAACTAAAGACGGATATTTATTTTTGATTTCATAAGTAGTACAGTATATTATAGAGTTTCTCGTGAATGAATATCCTTACATTTAAGAAAATATAATAATGGCCGACGCCTACAGTATCTAGAGTTCTCTACCTACAGTCAATAATGAATCCTGGTATGAATTGTTGCACGACAAAAAAGTAACAAGTTTAAGCACGCCAATACAATTTAAACAAATAATTCTTTATTTTCGAGAGCTGACGAAAGTAAGGTAATTGTTGGCATTTTCCTGGCATGACTAGTAAAATGGTAGCATCTTTGTTAGCATATGTCGTGTTAAAAGAATTTAAGCATAATATAAAAATGGGCTTAGGCCAAATACTGAACTGACAGTGAAAGAGTTTCAACTAAAGACAAAATCCTCAACTAAACCAGGTTTTTTAAAAGTTTTGTTTCGTTCATAGCATGAATAAAAACATGCCACTTTTTGGTATATAATTATGTCCTTGTACCAATAGTAATTATGGGGTCTCTCTCCTATTGGGTTCCCTTTTTTCTCTTGAATGGCATAAGGGAACAAATATAGTATAAAATGTATTACATTGTATATTATATCGTCTGTAAAATATTTGAAGTAGATTAGTAGATTATTGCAAAGAATTACACTTTACAATTGAATTCAATTAAAGAAATCCATGATTGTTGTTGTGCATCATAATGTGAATCCTTTAAACTTAAACACATGTATGTATGTTTGAAGCACGCATACTTCGCAGTAGCAATCCCCAATTCTTTGAAGACCTTTTAGACTTACTTTTTCTTGCACTAAATTCATGACTTTCCTCAAATCTTTTTAGAAAATTATACAAGTTGATTTTTAGGTACTATCTATCTGAATGAAATTGAGGGAGTGGGAATTGGGAGTAGTGTAAGTGTAATAGGAACCATTTTTATTGACTCTTTAAGAATCGAAAATCCCTAGAAGCAACTTTCATTACTCGGCTCCGATATAATCGTTTGCGAATGACTGAAACGGTTAGTGAAAACAAACGATACCTCAGAGATACGATGATAATTCAAATGTGATACTTTATTACTAGTCTTGTTTGCATGAATTAAAATTACTAACATTAAAAAGCACGATCAGCGATTTCCTACTGCACAACCTAACCAAAAATTATTAAGCTAGTATTAGCCGCTACACTGGACTTCAACTTCTTTGTTAAATTTTCTACAAGACATGTCGTATATATTCTTCTATTCAAACTAATTTCACGGATAGCTGATCAACGTATTTGATTTGAGTAATGAAATCAATCAAGTTCGAAGCTTAAGAAAGGGTGCCTAAAATTCATGCAAATTATATATGCGCTCATTCGGATCCAAACTGCAAATTTCAGTATAAATTATTTCTGGTAACTATTTTACAAAGGATTCCCACACATTCTATGAACCAGAAGTAAAAACTGTGCATATAGTATGTACCCAGACAAATATAAGTCATATTCATTAAAATGTCTGCTTCATTTTCATTCTCCAACAGTCTTTCACTGGAAGGCGAGAAACCCTCGGGCGAGGTTCATTCAAGTATAATCACTGCTGATTTTAAAAACATGTACAGCTATAATTGCTCAAGTTGTTCATTTACGCCAGGAAAAAATGCTACAACTTCAGATAGAAAGGGTAAATCATAGTCGTCGTAAGTAATATATATATATGTCCAAAAATACATACATACATCAAATACACCCACTGCTTGCATGCATGATAAAAAGAAAACCTAATTCATGGGAATGACACAATCCAATACTAAAATTCAATTTGGAGAACACTTACAACTTTATGCTCGTATTCTATCCTAAAACCAACTTATCCAATTCGTTCCACATAAGGTGTGGAATCCAGCTCTGAAGTTAGACAGGTATGTTTTTATAGTGTTATGCAATACCAACGCATATGCAGTTGAAACCCAATGTGTATGTACTATGAAAGCATCTAGAGAATTCTGAACACTTCATCGTCGACCTGGCGGTCCCCGCTTAATTACATGTTTGTAGACACTACCGACTAGCCAAACGTATTCCTTGAGATAATGATGCGGAGGAATGTCGGTCTCTGCTCTTCAAAACAACCACTTCTAGTTACCTAGTAGTCTTTTTATGTAAACATTCGTGGATTTCATATCACTTTCCTCATTAATTACAATCTCATCAAGCAACGCTACTAGCCCTAGCTTGTAGGTGTGTTGTTTGTTGACTATCGCGCTATTCTCAATTATGAGCATTTCCTACGATTAAATAATCTCTGATAAGGGTAGTCGTTTATTTCCAGTTTGTTATAATGATGTCTTTTGTTGATTTGATTATTGATTTTGAAAGGTTTAAAGATTTGTTGTGAGGAATAAACTTTATATGAGTCGAAAATGTTGAATAATAAATTAAAGATCAACATTTTTGAAGAGCAAAATCCTAAATTTGCCTAATAAAATTGAATACGTTCTTTATTTGCACAAGAAATATCCTTTGGTTCATTTGATAATTAAAGTTACATGCTTGGATAAGCAGCAGTCGCAGTCGGTGTGTTCTCACGATGCGATGTTATAGTTCATATAAGAATTTATATGCCAACATTGCATACCAGTGAAGATGGTAGTATAAAAGTGTATTAAAATAAACGAAATTTATACTTACGAAATTTTTCGTTGCAGCACATCTTGCTTGTAAACACCTTATAAGTGCATCTTCTGTTAAAGGACCTGACAAATGAATAAGATCTTCAGTATCTGCTAATGATAGCTTTCTCCCACAAGACAATGTCACAGGACCCGACTTTGTGGAAAGTCTAAAAGAAGATTCTGACTGGGTCGCATCTCCTCCAGATGTTGTAGTAGTGCCAATCACCGAACCGGAAGAACCACCTCCATTAATCCCATTGACACTTGTTCCTCCACCAGCACTTCCACCACCAAGTGTTCCATTGCTGCTACCAACTCCTCCAACAACGTGTACTCCAATTTTGCCATTTTCGGAGGAGTTGTTACTTCCGGTATTAGCTATGGCGTGGGATGTTCCATCAACAAGCACACCTCCGGTTGTGGATGACCTTAGTACGTCTGTAATTATGAAAAAATTATGACGATTTTCAGTTATAACACCTTATTGTTTATGTTTGTGTGATATGACATGGGTTACATTGGTGGACACTGGAAACATAATTGCAATAGCAGAAATGTGTTTATCAAGCTATGCCGACTACGTGAATGCTTTCTTATTCGTTAAGTTCGTGATACCATGATAGTAATGTCACATGATAATCTGCAATCTGAAATGTCATTTAGATATTTATTTCTCATCATGGCACGACCACTTCAAAAAGTTATCCATATAAAAAACCTTTTCTCACATTTCTCAATCAATCCCTGCCCTGCATATTCATGTGTTCTTGGACAAGTACTCTTTACTACTATGTAATTACGTCTCACCATGCACATTTCTTTACTATTGTGAAAATGTGAAATGATGCTGGTTGTGGTTTTTGATTTCATGATGGAGATGATGAAGTGCAACATCACAACGTAGGTGGGCCAATTACAGAAGGGAAGCTTCACTCGCCACATAATGAGCACCTTATTTAACAGTAAGTTTTATGTTTGTGTTACTTGTAACAATCATCTCCTTTTCTGTATTTTTGCTTGCAAACTAAGCAAGTAAATTATCACGTTTGTCTGTCCGTCTGTCTATAAGTGCATGTCAGAGTATGTAAAAGCGGTGCAAATCAGAATCATGATACATTTTAAAAATCTACAATAGCTTGCAATTTCCTATTTTTATAACAAATAGTTCACTATTAATAGCGTTTATCAGTCATTTTCTGTTTGTAAAATTTATCGCCACATACTTATTTTGCTATTATTGGATGTACTATCATTTCTTATCATAATCTTTCTCCTCTCACAAAACGTCCTTTTTTACCGATGACCGAAGTCTCAAGCCTTATGAAGTGTTGCCTGCACGTTACAAATGTAGTCGTAAATTCGTAAAGAATATAAAAAATAAGTGCGGTACGGTACAGAGTACGTCATACTAACAGAAATGTATTTCGAACTATTGAGCTTACTCATATTATGACCTGACAGATATACTGACATTATCCTTGTAAAATGTTAAAACAAAACGTTAATTATTATGTGTAGCTAACACATTTTCTTCATTTCCATTATCGTCATTAGCTATTTTCTCTCAGCTCAACTAACCTGAAGCGAAATATGCATGACTGTGAATATTTGCTCACATATTTACTTGTGAGATTGCAATCGAAAAAGTAATTATGAAAATTTCCCCTCCATAATATTAAAGCTAATAAACATACACCACTTCTCACAGGGATCACAGGGTGATAAAGAAGTCAAATGTAAACGCGATGATACCAAAAGTGCAGTTATTTTTATTAACATTCCAACAAAATAACGCCCTACTTCAAGGGAAAATAGATATAAACGAATCAGTTATGTTCAATCGTATTTAGTTACACATAACCATCAAGCATCAGAAGGAATTCGCAATTTCGCATGACTTGTGAAATTGCTATTATTAATATAACTGGGACATAGCATTTCTACCTTATAATGTATTTTGTCCAAAATGAACAGGAAAATAAAAAGAAATCTCTGATCAGATCTCAATGAGCATGTTATAATGTATGGTCAGTCATAGATCTTAAATTACAATGTACGTTAAAATATACATTTTTCAAATTAAAAATGAAATAGAAAATCACTGTCATTTATGTTTAGGTATAAGGCAATACACAAACCTTTTGAGTCCCAAGAGAAAGGAGCCGCAACCCCTAACTTATCTCCCCGAAAATCTGCCATAAACCTACTATCATCCCCATTACTACTGCATGTATCATCCTCCCCCTCTTCATCATCATAATTTGCAATCACATTACGGAAACTATTATCCTCATTATTGAGAAAATGGCTGCTCTTCTGTCCACTCGTAATAAACTCGCCATTGCTACTGCCAAACCCACTACTACTACTGCTACTTGCACTGACGTAAAGTGGTTGCTGAATGATGTTGCTTCTGCTGGTGGTACTTTGACTAACTTGAACTTCACTACCAACACCACCACCAACCACACTATCCTCACGTCTACGTCTATTGACTAGATCACTGACCTCCACGAAACTGTAAAACAGTTCTTCTGGATGATCATCAACAGTATTTGAGCTACTAATTGTGGACACTAGGCTTTCATAAGGTGCAGCACCTGCATCATCATCTCCACTCCCATTACTACTCAGAGATCCTCCTGGAGTAACAACTGATGTGCCACGACCAGTGATTCCATTGTACGAGACACACTTATCCACAAGAGCTATTTGAACGAATAACATTATTCAGCAAATCAGCATTGCTGAAATCAATTGTAAATTGATTAATGATTAACCAATTCAGTTGATCAATTAACCTTAAGAATGACAGATTTTTTGCACTGAACATAGAGACGCAGTCTCAACTTAAGCAGTTAGTTCACAATTAAAACCAAATTTCCTTGATTTCCCAAGTTTTTAATGGTCAGTAATGAGCTTCTATACCAGATCACACAGATCAGTAAATGTTGTTTTTTCTTCCAGTGAAAATCTTATGAAAATACCAAAAAACAACAACGCTACTTAAACAAAGTCAAAACGAAGACTGAAGAAAATTATGATGAACAACATGTAAACTGCATGTGCGTTGATGTCTTATGTGCACTTAACCATTTTCTCTCAACTTCTTATTACTTACATCCTTCGTCAGTCGACCTCGACGATTTCCCATGACGGGTTTACATACCGTGTGAGTAAGTGATGTACGTGTACTATGTTATTTTTATAATGTGTGATATCTTTGAGTCCATTATAAAAGTAATGCCAGTAAAAATTGTTGCCCTTTAAGTGCATATAGATGTAGTACTTTCAACGTTACTTCGTGTGTAATATACGTTCGTAGTAACGTTTGTTGTGTTCATCATGAGAATACCTGAACTCCTGTCCTGAGCACAGCACCTTTTTTCTAAAAGTCAGGTGTATCATGATAAAAATAGAGCTTTTGGGGTTATACCGAGCCGAAGAAAAACTGAACCATTATTAATTGTAACGAAACAGGGTAAAGGAGGATTCCCCTAATTTTATGATAGCAACCACTTGATATATATGAATACCCGTTCAATTGAACACGTTTGTAGTTCTGCCGACAGTGGAGGATTTACATGATTCCATTGTATATTATATCACATTTTTCCCGTGACTCCTCTTTATTTAACAGATTGGAAGGCAAGTAATTGGCCAAAGTTACAGGGATAAGAGCAAGAGCAGATTATACTAATCCCGTTTTGTACCATCTCCCATAATAAATTTAACTTAATATGTAGGCATTTTGATAACTTTACAAGCTGACAGCGTTCATGACATGACACTATTTTACGAATATGTACAATACAAAAATAATCAGTAAAATAGAAGAAGTCTATGAATACCAATACTTTGCGAATAAACTAGAGCTTGCAAAATATACAGTGAGAAATTTAAAGAGAGGATATTCAAGTAAACATCAAACATCGCAAAAATTGTGTTTTCTTATTCATGAATTTGATTGTAATCGTTTAATTCTTATCCGGGCATTGACGAGACTAACGATAACATAATATTTATAGCCTGCATTACGCACACTAATAATCATAATCAAAGTAATAACACAATATGTGCAGCGACCAATGAAATCATGCGTTGTGAAAAAAAGTTAATTACATTACTAAATTTCCGGTATATTTTTTCATACAATTTATATAAGCTTATTCTGAAGTTTTCGGTCTTGCATTGTTACATAAGTGGTGGTAAAACACAAGCATTGTTGTTTTTTGTGCTACTACACTACACTGCGCTACTGCGCTCCAGAATATGAAAGACATCTATAAACAATGCCTAATGCAAGAAGCAAACACAGCAACTGTAATGATGATGAGTTTAAAAAATAAAATACATGAAACACACGCCATGACGCACAGGAAGAGGAGTATAAAAAATACTCGGGAATTATAATCAATATAACATTATTAATTTTAAGTTAACGCTTTTAACACGTCAACAAACCAAGAATGAACTAAATTCCAGAAAGTGAAAGATAATAGTAGACTGCATGAGCATTCAATTCAAAATCATATCCTACCATTCCCATCCAATTTCCAAACTAAATGATAGGCACAGGCATCCTGCCAGTCAAAAAAGCAAGCTGTCGTGGTACAAATGGTGGACACGGATGGAAAAGCCCCTTCCGTACAAAAAACCTGCCTGATTTTTTCTCAGTGCGTATTTATATTGCTTCACCTTGCATGTGTGATCATTTTGATTTTTCTGAACTGAACTGGCCCAGGAAAGGGAAGAATATCTTACGCTTGTACACTAAATACAGGTGATTTCTTTCGTTTTCTTAATAAAATTATTTCCTTTGACCAGTTAGAATTTGTTTAAGAGTTACTTGTTTGTAGCGAGCATGTGCCACATTCATAAACTGCTGATGTTGGCAGGGGCAGGTGTCTTTGAAAAACAACCTGCTTTTTAAAGGAAAATAAGTCAACCATCACAAGACTAAAAAGCAGACACCATAACGTGCAGGTGCACTTGGTTTTAAGATGAAACTGTCCGTAAAAGGCTTACACTAATTACAATATGATGAGAAAAGGAAAGGGGCAAATTCATCCATCCAAGATTGTTGAAATATTGAGTTGTTGGTTGTAAAATAATATCATTGAGAAAAATTTGAACCGAATTGTTTTAAGTTCGGTGCACAAATATATTAAGTTCATCCTGTGATTAATATCCGTGATATGAGAGAAAGTAAAGAGAAAAAACTTCCGATTATGATTTACGATTTAAAAATGTAGAAATAAAAATATGTTTATTAAATATTTTCATTGTGACTGTGACTCACATAAAATATAACAGTTTGCTTCTATAAACTCAGCAGGTCAAAATTTCACATTTTTATTGCGATGGAATATAGGCTAATGCAATTAGTAATTATTCACAGATAAGATTGAAAGATAATACGGAACAGCTTCCGTTAAAAATTTGTTTCGGTTTGTTTTTATGTTTGTTTGAATGTAAGTAGTTATTAAAGAAAACGTGGTATGCCTCTTTGTGTGTTTTAGCCTGCTTTGTCTTCAAGTATGGTAAGACTTAGCCTAAGCAATTTTTACTCGGCAACTTTTAAGTGGGAAACATTACATTCTTTTAATGACTGGGTTTAAATGTCTGGGGCAGGGGATGGATATTTTATGTAATTATTACTACACAAAGTAATATAACAAGCTGGCAGATTGTTTACCTTGCTATGAAGAATACTTTGAAACAAAGGATTATTTTGCAAAACTGGCGGACTATTCGGCAAATGTGGGTTTCCCATAAAGAGCATTTTATTACTCTTAAAGGTAGAAAGCTGCTAATTGAAAATGTTCGTATCGATAATAAACTATTTTATGGGGTGGGCCCGAGTGAAACACACTTTTTATGCTTTGTTAAATTTAGAAATAGTCAAAAGACTTTGAAAAAAAGAAGTATTATGTTATTTATGCTTATTCTTTTCAATTATTAAAGTAAAGTACAATCCGCCTTCGATCAACCTTCTTTTTAATAACTTCTGACAAACTAGCTCATGAAAACGTCAATTCTATTTGACAAGAACATCATTTATTTGCAAACTTTCTACGGAAGATGGATGTTTGCAAAATCTAATTTCAACTCATGTACTTACACAAGTATAATGTTGCAATAGTTTAGTCAGTTTGTAACATGAACTTTCCGGAAAAATATACTTACACATTATGTTTTCTAAGTTGTCGTGTCGTGTGGATGTTGTAGCAGTAGACATATGAGGAGTGATAAATTGAGAATTTCTAATTAAAAGTTTTTTGGTTGATGTAATAATGTAATCAAGTAAACAATGCCTCATTAACCCCATAAAGATTGTTAAAACAAGAGAAATGCATTAACATGTAAATATGTAGGCATAAAAACGTTACATTGCATAGTATGTAATAGGGATAAAAATATGATAGAAAAATCCTGTTTACGTTCATAATAACGTGGAACAGTATACATTTATTGTCATTACCTTTTTGAAAGCTTTGGTTGACATAAAATCCGGTGTTACTACTAGCCCCACTACTGCCACCTCCATTGATGGCATTATTACTACTACTTCCTCCACTTCCGTTAGTCAAGTGACTATTTAGTGTTCCATTATTGCTGCCAGGATGAGGTGGCAATGGTTTATTGTGGTAGGAAGTGGAAGTTAGAATCTGATGTTGTCTCAAAAGGTTGGATCCCACAGGTCCAGTGGACGATGATGAGTTTTGATTTGCATCATTTGTGCTACCACTAATGCCCGTATCTGCGGTTGTGGCTGGTGGATTTGGAAGAATGCCATGTGGTGGAATTTGAGGTCTACCACCACCGCCATTGTGGTTGTTATTGATATTGTTGACGTGTTGAGCGGTGTTTCCATTACTGGCATTTGGGCCGTTTGGATGGGGTAGCCCGAGTCCACCACCTGATCCATTTACATGAAGACGTCGTAAAGTGTCCAGTTCTGAGGTGAGACTCTTTAGCCGTTGCTGGAGATGAGCTGCTTCGTTGGATGATGATGCATCTGAAACCATAAAAAATGAAGACTTGAAATTAACACGTGAAAGATGCATCTATGTCAGTGATGATTACAATTTGTGTGATGAGTTTTCTTGCGTGATTGTTCGGGTTTGAATATGTATCATTTCTCTAACGATCATGCTCAAACTTGCCAAGTAGTACAGATTTCGTATGCATAAATTTGCATGAAAAAGTAAAAAAAGTGGTACGATGATGATGGTGTGTGAAACTTGATTTTTGATTATATGAAAGCACACAATGAGGCAGATAATTTGCCAGAGATAAAATATACAGCATTTAAAAACGAAATCCTTTTTTGATTGATTTAATGTGGGTTAGGTTAAAGCAATATTGTGTGGATATTTTATGCGTATAAAATTGTGAGTAATTTGGGGACGGCGACTCATAATTTACTCGTTGCTTGATATAAAAGGGCATCTGTATTTTATCTCTGGTGATTTAGAGTTCTCTGAAAGCTTTTTTACTGGCTTTGTTTCTTGTGTCGGTTCGTCTGCTTTCTCCAACTTCTATTTTTACTTACATGAATCATCATCTCATAATTAAAATTATTAATCTTTGGCAAATTTGGTAAATTAGTACAAGAGTCATATGTTTACAAAAAGAAGGCATAGTTTGAATTTCATATTCCATGATATCATTTTACATTGCTTTACACTTTACACACAGCAAATATAACATTTATACTTAAGGATATAAAGCCTAAATTATGACTTAAATATAAGTATAATTTTGCTTAATTATACAGTCTAGAGTCTAGACTAAAATCATGTCAAGCTCTACTTTTAATATTTTTGGTGATAGATATTTCATTTTTTGTTTTAATGTCATCAAAAAAGGTAAAAGAGTTTTAGACAAAAGTCAATGATGCAGTTTTTTTGTTGTAAATATTTTTGTGCTATTATGAGATTTTAGCCTTTTAAAAATAATTTATGAATTCGACACCAAATACATCTCGATTTGAAATCTTATGTAGGCCAAAGAAAGAATTTTGGTTTAAAAAACACCAAACCACATCACGTTTATCAGTGAAAGCGATTGTTTTAGTCGAGTCTTACAAATGCGTGCTTTTGTACACCAACAATTCTATTGTTGTTTTGAGAAAATTTGATAACAAATTACTCTGATTTGTGTGTTATTACATTTCTGCATAATGATGTGAAAAGGATAAATTACCATACCATATACATTTCTAAATATTTATGTAATAATGAAATGTCAAAATACTTAACGAAATCAAAAGAAGGAGAAACATCATTTTCGCTTTACGAATTAAATAACATTTTTTCGTCCATAATTTTGGTATGCAAATGCAGCACATTTGCATCTATAATGGGCGTTTCAGCGTAGGTTGGTAGTGAGTAGTTAACTACTAGGCATATTTCATGCTTGGAATAATTACAGTAATAAAATTTATGCATACCATAATCATAATGAAATGAATATTTAAAAAGAGCGAAAAACCAGAAATGGGTAGCATATTTCGGTGATTTCAATCTTCTCACTACCTGAATACACCACATTATGCTCATCATTACATTGATTGCTCCTCGTAGTATTAAATAGTAGGATTTTTTTGTTTACCAGCAACTGCCGATTTGTGCTTATAATTTGTATCCTGATTTGATGCCAATTTTTACATACACGCTTGTAATTTAGAAGGAAAATCAAGTTTATCATCTTCATCACATCGTATAAAGCTGTACGTAACTAAAAATGCAAATTAAGCTTGATTTCTCGTACATTATCCATTGTAAAAACTGTAAAAGGCATTGCCCAAATGTCGGCAGATTTTTTTGTGAAATATATTTCAGCATTTTTTTTTACCAGGTAATGATTTTTAAGACAGACACCAGTAGAGCTACTGAGTATATAGTACTTCTGGTAATATAATTGTTACATGTTAACAAATATGTCAAGAAAAACTAACAACTAAAAGGATTTTTCTAATTATGAACAATGAATTACACAAAACTTATTTGTTTCTTTCTTTTACAGGCAATATAAGTGTATTAATATTCATTAAGAGAAGTAAGAGCATAAAAGGAATAATCAGTAATTGATTAAGTTCATGAAAGGCTTTGTCGTAATATTTGTTTAGTATTATGAAAAATTGATTCTAATGTAAACACCCAAATTCCATTTAGCAATAGTCTTAAAGTGTTTTAGAAACAATATATCAAGGTGCTTTACAGTTACAGACTACTAAATTGACTGAACCAAAACAAAGTTCATGTTCATGAAAAGCCTACAATTTAATGGAATTATTTTCCGGATACACAGCTCTGCCGTCTGGAACACTTTACATTGTGCAGATAAAATTAATAGCATATGGCGAGTGTGAGTATTCAAGACAAAACGCCAGTGCCACCTGAGGGGCAAAGTGTCAACAGGAAAAATTCCAACTACTTAAATTCTATTTTTACGCTTGTGCACTCTTGTAAGCTATTTCATTGTGGTGTAACTTTCCCAGATAGGTTAAATAGAGCTATGTAGGTAATATCTTTTAAGACAAACAGTTTGTACAAGACAAACACAAAGAATTTAGTCCCAGGGGTCAAGTTTGAATTTAAACATGTCGGTGTCACTTTATTCCACAATAGTTTATTCATCATGGTTATGTGTATGTGTATGTACAATGTCTTCAGAGATTCCGTTTTAGTTCATTCTCAGATTTAGGTAATTACCACCAATATGTGTCATGTACGTACGATAATTTTTTTGCTATTGCAAACTTGCAGATGCTTGAATAATCTAATCAAAAACAAAATCATGAGGGCATATCAACCAAAACTAAACAAAGTTCTGTAAGCCGTCTGCCACACCGCTTCAGCTGCTGGTATGCAAAGATATTTGTTAAAAACCATGTCTTTTTGAATGCGATTAAATATTTAATTACAATCAACACATTGGTAACAGGTGAAACTTTAAAACATTATAACACTAAGCTGATTTTCAAACTTGACAAATAAACAACAAATCTATACAGTTACATTTTGTCACACTACTAACTGTATCATAAGAAATTCGCACAGCCAAGCGTATCATTTTTGTTCGTTTTTTTATCTGGCTACAATTGTATAGTATATTGAATACCCAATTACCCCATATACAGATCATAATATATACGTATGCATGTTGTTGTGTAACGGAATATTTATTGTCTTACTAAATCAGAGACCTAGTAAACTAAATTCAATCCGTTTTTAGAAATGCGCATCTGTCATAAAATATATTGTTTGAGAAAGAATCCGACAGATTCATTCGTCATGCAGCCATTCATAGTAGTCATAGTCATAATGTAATAGCTGCCAACAAAAAACTGTTGGCATTAATACTATAATTAATTTAAAATTCTTAATAATATTATCGATACTGATGAACAAGGTTTAAGTTAGTATTTACACTTAGGAGAATGGTCATACCAAATAAGATGTGTCTTAATTAAAATTCGAGAGAAAATTTGAAATATACATACATTGAAAAATATGTACATACACTAATTTGCAGTTCTGTTCCTGTAATAAACCAACATCACTGGAATAAATTTCTGAATTTTTTCTGTATCGTAAGTACGGAAGAGTTCCTTAAGAGAAATGTCGAAGAAATGCTAAAAGATATTTTAAAACTTTCTCATTCTATTATACATACATAGAATGAATACAACAATGAACAACCTTAAAATTCATGCTGGCTCAGAAAGAATTCGGCTACCTATATTATACTAGGGATTCTGAACTATGTGTGACTCATCATAAAGACATTCAAATTTCTAAAAAAGTACCTGCAGCATTTTTGTTCGTTTGAATCACTTTTTGACTTTATCTTACACAATGTATACATACATGCGTAACTGACATTGTTTCCTTTTAGGTGCTACATCAATCTAAAATATTGCTCTAGCTTAATTATATACTGCGGTCAAGCTCATGACAAATTACCAGCTCCTAACTACATCGTTCTATGGTACTCCATTTTTCTAAACTTACTGAAAAATCTTTCCCCTAATTACTAGAAATATTGTTGTACAAATATGTAGACAAAACGGGCTTATAAGAGGCTGATTCCAAAACATCAGACAATATGAATATATATTTCTTATTACAGGAGATATGGGCCTAAAAAGTATAGATAAAGGAAGTGTGTAAAAACAATAAACCATTTCACCCATAAAATTTACTTCAAAGTAGCTAAATTGGAAAAATTGCTCCATGCATCTCAACACCATTGACTCCACTACTACATGATGCATGTCTGCGATTTTAGATTTGAAAGAAAGTATGGCTGAAGTGTAATAAGCTAAACTTTTATGTGTTTTCAAACTTAACGAAACAGGTACTTTAAATAAGCATATGAACATAATTTGCATGTTTCTTCAAATGTCTAAATGATAATTCAGTTTCACACCAATGTTTACACGTCACCATTCTTCGAAAAGCGTTATGAATGATGTCATAGAAAGTGAGCAAAAAGCAGTAAAATTGTTTAAATGAAATAAGAGTAATGTTTTATAACAATAAGATAAAAAAAAGCAATTGTGCGAACGACAAAGCATTTGTAGGAAAGTAGGAAAAAAAATCCCTACTCCCTACAATGAGTAAAAACTAGTGGTTTGAACGTTGTGGAATCAAAATAATCCTCCCAAAACTAGCGCTCATTTTTGTGTTTTCATAAAGAAACAATATGGCCGTTCCATGAAACGAAAAGAAACCTTAAAATTGTCATTGACTTGACAGGACAAGTAACCTTCTGAAGCAGTAGAGATACTGTTTACAATAGAAATATTCTTACACCGCAATACCGACTCCACATGAAATCGTAGGGTCACTTTTTTCCTTCGAGGCTTCCACTTGACCACCTTTTACTACTTTTTGCTCCTCTTAGCTCTTCCTCATTCTTCGATATAAAATATATAGTTATTATGTGTACGTAGGGCATTTTTTGTACGTGATGTTCGAAGGGAAAAGGTATTATACTCTATTATGGCCGTGTTCATAATATTTTTTTGTCAGAACAAGAGGTAGAGACAAGAAAAAATCGGGTGTAGTTTATTGGAGGTCCGAAAGGGTCATCCAATTACCAAACTACTCAAAAGCCCAAACTATTCCTTTTTTCTTCACAGCATTTTACAGCACATTTAACTTCATTCAGCTCATAACAATAACAGCTTATGTTAGTGGTATGAATATATACTTGGTTGATACTTTATTGTTCAAAGTAATGTTGTACAAAAGCAAAGCAATTGTGTTTTATTGAATAGTCGTTATTCTACATATAAGTACCTCCTTGGTCGGTTTTAGGAAAATATCACTGTGCCTTTTTCTGAGCTCATCCGCTTTATTAGGGGAAATAATCACATAGCTTTATATATAACGAATTTTCTTCTGAAAAAAACGTTTGGTTGTACAAGTACCAAAATCCATTAACATTTTTCAAGCTGAATGCGATATACAGATTTAAGAAATATGACATGATTTCCATCAAAAAGCAGATCACTATTTACTATTTATGCATAAATATTACTTAATAAGCATAAGAATTCGGAACTGCTGTATCGTGAATTTGTGAATGTGGTTATGTCTCAATACTCTCAATTTTTCAAATATTTCGAAGCTTTATCTTCTTCTGATGCCAATTATATTTTACGTAATTAAATTATAATCAATACCTATGTACAATTCAGCTCGATGTGTCTCTCCGGTTCGTGTGCTTGAATCAGGAGTTCATTACTTTGCATTGCTTTGCAGTACAACGCGCAACGTAAATCCATACACAATTACGTAATTTTACGTATTTTCATTTATGCATAATCAATCATGTAAATTGTGATATTATTACGTAATTTTAAGACATGAATGAAAAATTCTCGGGTCCTACGTGTAAAGTGTAACACCAAATCGAATATGTATCATGTATAGTATAAATCCCAATTTTTCGGCGTACCCTCAAGTTAATATAAATATTCGAGAATTAATGGGAATACTCCCAAAACAACTCCAAAGTCACGAAATAAAGGAATAGCCTCCGAATTGAGGGGTATGCCCCCAAATTAACGGGAATAATTCCAAACTTATGAGAACACGCGTTTAAAAAAACTTTCATCATTTTTTATATGACCTAGCATGTGCATGCAAGCTTTGCTTGCACGGGTTTAACTAGTTGTATTTACATTCATGTTTAATGTGACTCTCTTCTATTTCTTTGTACCAAAATGTTATAATTGTAGATCATGCTCCTTCTTTTACTACTATAGTTTCCTTTTCATATCCATCATACATCATAATACCCATGAATTGTGAATGTGGAATTGGGTGGATGGTGAATAATCGTTGAAAACAATTTACATGCCACATACATGCATGTATACTGCATACGTTCGAATTATGAATTGTAAATATGCAAATGATCTGATAAAAGCTCAAAAAACCAGAAACGATATGAAATGACGACTTAGCTTGGCCGTCGTGGAAAAGAAGTGAGTGACTATAATATACTTTGCTCATTGCTGTCGTTTCATTCCATTCACGCAAAAAGAAGAAAAAAGTGAAGAAAGCATGACAATGACGACGACGACTAAAGACTAAAGACTAGCTTTACTGGAAAAGCTACGAAAACAAAAGAACGACGGATGACATGCAGTGCCCAACTTTTATTCCGTGATTTTGTGTTAAGCTACGTAATATATGCATGTGAATTTGTTAGGACTTGATTTAATTGTTCTACTTTGACCTTCCTATTTTCAGTTTAGCTAACCGCACTGGTTGTTAAACAAATATATAACGGTATTTGGAGCAAAATAATAAGACTTTTACGCCACCGCCACTAGTCGTCCTTTAGTAAGAGTAGATTAGAACTTTTTGTGTAAGTAACTGTACTAAACTGATAATTTTCTTGTGGACGTAAAGAATGTTTATAATAATTAGTATATTTTGTATTATTTTCAAGATAAACTAATCAGCTGGCATTTTTAGTAATCTCGCTCATCCTTTTCATTATGTTCATGGTTTTCAGCTTTTTGATCGATTTATTGTTGTTTTTTGAGATTTAATTACGTAACCACCGACTTAAGTTGTTACACAATAATAGATGAACAGTGATACTTTAAATGAATGACTGTTCGTTGTTTTTTAAATTATTAATTTTTATTCTATTTTCAAGAATCTGTTGTTGAATAGGTGATTGAGCCAGCCTTCAAAATGGCGTACACTAAAGCTGACGATGAGACTATTTACGGGATGGGCACTGTCGTCCTGCCGGCATGCCATGGGATTGGACATGTCAATGAAATTTACGTTTGCTCCTATGATGAGGCCCATGTCATGTTTGGAGACAAGATTTTAGATCATATGAAAAATTGTCGTCAGGTAAGGAAGGATAAAGCTTTTAAATAACTTTGTGTTTGACATTCATTCATTTCGCCTCTCTTTGTTTGACTAGAGAAAAGAAGGGAAAACTGTGGCAGAGGAGGGGGACCGCATGCTAATTTGTCCGTATAATCCACGACATCATGTGCACTATACGGTATTGGAGAAGCATATTCAAATTTGCGATGGCTACTACAAGTACCAGATGGACAAGCAGCAGGATCCACCCAGTAAGTTTAAAAGTGAATTCATTTTTTAACTGTGCTTAGTATGCATCAGACACCTGAGTAAAAATACAATTTGAAAGATTGCATTATAAAATCTTCTGCTTCTTCCCCTGCATTTTTTAGGCATGGTGGAAACATTCAGACGTTACGACATGGTCGCCCCTGTTCATGATCTGGACCAGGATTGCGTGGATGATGCAAGCGTGAACGGAGAAACTGATGGGGACACCCCCATTCGTTGCATTAAAATGCGGGACTATCGCGGCAGGGTAGTTGTTCCCAAAACGCTGAATGAATTTCGTGAAGTGCAGGGAAAACTTGCGAAAAAGTTGGTCATTCGTAAGTTGAAGCAAATGACTCAAAGCAGGGACTCAAGCCCAGATTCTTCTCGGGCATCCACTCCCTATGGTGATCGCTTCAGGTCGATTGAAGCTCTGCCCGAAATTTCGTATGTGGAGAGGATGAAGAATGTGGCCGACTTTGCGGATAGGGCACGAGAACGATTGGAAACTGCAGATTAGAAAAGGGCGGATGAAGACTGTTGATGATGATAGAATGATTACTCTTATTTCTTGTATGAATTTACTCAGGTTAAAAGTTAATAACATGATTTAGAGCATAAAAATCTGATTATTTAGTTTACTTTGGTAGATACTTAATAGATGCCATGTTTGGAAGTTAAATTTATTATTATTTTTATGCCTGTTACTCTAAATGTTACTGACCTTCATTAATTAATTTACTTATTAACTGTTTTCTGACCAATTAACTTCGAAAACTGTTGTTATTATTGTTCCTTATTTTGTAAGTATGAAATGGTAGTTCGTAAGAGTATCTGAAATGGGTATAGTATGTTATATGTATAGAATTAAATGACAGCTCATTCATAGTGACATTAAATTGATTTGAATAAAATGTCTACTCGAAAAGAAGGTTACAGTATTTTGAATAATATTCTTGGCTTCAGTTATTGACCTTACAATTTTTGTAGGTTCATATTTTCATGTTGTACTATCCTACGCAGCTTGTTTCATTGTCAAGCCAACTGTGGCATCAGATTTTTACGACTCAAAATGATGTGGACGGTTATGGAGAAAAACTACATGCATATGTGCTAGTTATAATGATAAACGACTTTCTGTGGCTGCATTGTACATCCATGGCAGAGCTCAATTGGCAGTACTGGAGTACAATACAATCTGTGAATATTGGTTGTAGGGCTTCAGGCTTTTCATCCAGTATAGAATTTTTGAATTTTTTGGAATCCTTATAAAATTTCCATCATTCTGGAATCACTGTTCTCCTTTTTAGAAAACTTTGCACTTCAGTATTTTTTAAAGTCATATTTTTTGCATACCCGAAAACCCATGCCCATCAAATCCGGATCCTCCTCCCCGAGACATGGGGATGAGCCCACAGATCCACGGGTTCGGAGTCGCATCGCTCCGCAAGGTGGTAATACCAATGGCATCCCTTCCAACGATGATAGCGCACACGACAGTGAGTTGAAAACATAAAAACTAGTTTGGTGGTATAAGTAAGTTTAATATACTCAGTGAATAAAATAACTAACTTGTGTCATCTTTTATTTTTTCAGCGAAACTGAATATCAAAGATGAAGACCAAAATGATGTCGAGATGAAGACCACCACCGGTGTAGATGATTGGACTATGGAGCAAATTGAAGAGTTTTTTATCACCCATGGATACAAAGATGAAGTGGACTACGTAAAAAACGCTGTAAGCTTGAAATTATGTGCCATTTAAAGTTTTTTTTATCTTCACATTTCACGCTATAGGTATAAGTGTGTAGGCAAAGACTAAAGGCTACAATTATTTATTCATAGGAGCTGGACACTGAGAAGGCAGCCAAACTTGGAAATGCCTCTTTGCCACCTGCAACCACCTTCAACTTAAAAATGGGCTTACGAGTTCTCGAGCTTATCAAAGTTATGAAGAAGCTTTCCGAGGCTCCTCCGCCATCTGTTGGAGGCAGTTCAGGAGGAGGTGGTAATTCATCGTCCTGGGGTAGTACTTCCAACACCGGTGGCGGTACCTCGTCCTGGGGATCCGGTGGTGGTGGTGGTGGTGGAGGTGGCGGCGGTGGTACCTCATCCTGGATGTCCGGTGGTGGTAGTGGCGGTGGTAGCGGCGGGGGAGATCGAAGTTTTAACTTTGGAGGTGGGAGTTCTAGTGGCGGTGGCGATCGAAGTTTTACCTTTGGAGGTGGGAGTTCTAGTGGCGGTGGAGGAGGCCGGGCTTGTTTTAAATGCAATGAAGAGGGGCATATGTCCAGGGAATGTCCTAAAGGAGGTGGAGGTGGAGGAGGAGGAGGCCGAGCTTGCTTTAAATGCAATGAAGAAGGACATATTTCCCGTGACTGTCCTAAGGGAGGTGGAGGTGGTGGCGGTGGTTCGCGAGCTTGTTTTAAATGTAATGAAGAGGGGCATATTTCAAGAGACTGTCCTAAGGGAGGTGGTGGCGGACGTGGTGGTAGCAGAGCTTGCTTTAAATGTAATGAAGAGGGGCATATGTCCAGGGAATGTCCAAATGGAGGAGGTGGCGGTGGAGGTTCATTCGGTCGAGGTGAGTAATTGATTTATGAAATCTTAAACATAATTCAATGAGCTAAACTGAGTAATTGAAATCTAAAATTGTATGCATTCTTAGGTGGGGGTGGAGGAGGAGGTGGCCGCTTTCAAAGGAACTCCTATGGAGGAGGAACTGATCCAGAGTTTCCTGCTAGCTGGAGTAGTGGCGGCGGTAAGCATGGTAGTGACAGCAACGATGATGGACCATCAGCCAAACGACCAAGGCAATCGTATGGGGGTGGCGGTGGAGATCGGGGTGGATATCCATCATCACCACCACGACGTGCTCCTGCTCCACCACCGGAAGAAGAATCCTGGGATTAGTCTACTATACTGCCAAGTATTTTTAATTTTAGGTGTTCATAGCCCTACTTTCCATAAAAAAAAGTAGACTTGAAGCTGTGTTTAAAAAAGTACTGGATGCCGATACCTGTGTATCCGTTTAAGTTTCATGCGCCATGTAATTTTTATGATTAAGCATGCATTTTAATTCAAAAATGATTTCAATTATAATGACTTTCTTATGTTCCTTTTCACAATGATTTTTTTATCCATAAATATGAATTTGTGTTTTAATGATGATTAATGAGACAAATCATGTATGCATATGAAGAAAGTAAGCAAGAACGAATTTAAAAAATACAATGCGTGACTGTCGATTTACTTATACAATTTAACATTGACTTTAATATAATAAAACCAAAGCAAATGAATAAGCAGTTCATGTAATAAAAACCAAATTGATTTAGCACTTTAAAAACAACTTGGCATCTTTCATAAAAATATATAACTTTTCGAATTCTCCAAATTTCACAGCATTCGACCAAAATAGTCATTAACCAGAGTGTGCGAGTTGCATAGGCGCAGCTCCATACATATACTTGACAACAACCGGCATTGGGAATGTAGCCGCACTATTCCGTGCATAACGAAGTGGAGGCTGGACATTGTAGTAAGAAGGCATGGTAGGATAAGTTGAGTAGGGCATTGCTGGGGCACCATAAGGTCCTGAAGAAGCTTGGTTGTATCCAGATGGTTGATACACTTGTTGGGGGATCAGGTAAGGATTTGGTGGTGCATACGGATAGTATGTTGGGGTCACTGGTGAGTAACTTGGAGCATGTACCATGGCTCCTGGATATATCAGATCTAGTGGGCTGGCCATATCTACAAGACCACTATCTCCACCGTAGTTTGCATACATATTGGGATCGATGTAATCACCACTGCCTCCTGGTCCTGCCCTACTTTTTATGAACTGTGGCGTCTTGCCTGAACTATGAGTCTTTTGTATCTTTTTCTGATCATCTTTGATTTCCTTCTGAAGTTGTTTAATTTCCGCCGCCAAAACTTCCGCCTCCACTTCGTCCAGGATCTCTTGCTGAGTCTCATGTTGTGTTTGACTATGCTTGTTTATCTTATCGTGGCTATGGGTGTTGCTTTGTGCTTGGGACTCCTTCGCAGCCACCACTTCAGCTAGAGCTTCCAAGAGCTGCTCGTTCTCCTGTGTAAAGCTGGCATCCAACACTTCAGAATTCTGTTCATTCTGATCTTGCACTTCCTGTAAACTTTCCAGAAGAGAGCTCTCCACGATGAATTGCTGCGGATTGGAATCCTCTAATTCTACGAGAATGCCTTCACTTTGGATATCGGATGCTTCCATTGGGTCTACTTCCACCACCTCAAACACCTGTTTTTGAGGTTCCTTCGCCAGCACTACTGATTGTGGTTGCACGAAAGAAGTCAAATGGGATTGGGGCAAACTGTTCAGTTTGTTGGTCACTGTACATCAAAACAAATTGAGCATTATAATCTTTAAGTAGATGCTATGTGAGGAATTATCATTTTAAAACAATCTAATTCATTATAAACTTACTAAGGGTTTGCTGACGATTTAATGCATTTATGTTAAGGAGAGATGCAAGAGATCTTCCACTTGCATCAACCCCTGGTTGTGGTTGATACGGTTGATAGGGTTGATACGGACTAGGTTGAGGGCGGTAGGGAAGGGGGACTCCATTTGGGTATTGCTGTTGTAATTGCTGAGCATAAGAGTATGCCTGAACATATTGAAGCTGCTGAACAGGGTCCATCATTACTTGACCTTGTGGGGGAGCTTGACCTCCAGCACGGTACAGCATTCCACTGTAATCTCCTCCAGAGTAGCCTCCAGGGAAGTAATCCGTCCAGTAACTCATGTAATTGGGTTGATAAGCAGCTAAATCTTTTTAAAAACATAGTGAAGACAATGTATCATCATTTTTGCACAATTCAAACATTTAAACCCAATCCATTAAACGCTGCCGATTATTTTTTAAATAAAGTTTACCATCACTGGTGGTTTGATGTTGCTGATTGTCATATCCGTAATCATTGTCGGACATCCGTTCAGGAATCCACCGCCTATAAAATAAAAACGCAACATGGTTTTAAATATCTCTTACCAAATGTTTTACACATAGACACATCGATTGATTGAATAATTAAACTTTATCGAAAATATTTATGGCACACACTTTTGTAACGCAGCACCGTTGGCAACTCCAATTAGAACTACCAATATCCCAACCGCTGAACACCATGACGGATTCATGGTTTGAATTAGCCAGAAAGTTTTTTTATCAGAGAAAAATATTAATGATAACTTTCTAAGATTTTAATAGTAAATGAATTAGTTTCGTTTTTGATTATTGAACACCACTGACGATAATCAAGAGACTATGCAAGTTGAACAGCTAATTCCACACTAACTTTTGATCACCAACTTTGTCACTGAAGAAGACAGAAGTTTAAGATGTCAGTGTAATTCATTTTAAGCAGTAATACATAAGAACATCTAAATGATTTTTCTATTTTATAATTGTTTTTAATATCTTCCTGTGTCATAATACCAGCACAAGCTTATTAAATGTCATGCAATAGACGCGTATATATTATACATATTATAAATATGTTTATCTACCACCAAAGTTTAAATGAATTTAGCAACAAAGAAAACATTTGCTAAACCTTGATCATGGAATTACTTTGTGTGCTCATTCATCATTCATGGAATTAATCTCTTTAATCAGCAATCTGTTGATGTAAGCATTTTAAATCTATCATAGTTTATAAGTGTATAACTGCATATGTGCAAAAATGTGTATGCAAACGTTTGCATCTTCAAACTTTTTGTACTCAATAACACAGTCACTCATTAATCTTTATTTTAGAATGAATGAATTGTATCTTTAATATTTAAGTGTCAGTACATGTTCTTTATTGGTACGAGACGACACGAGGCATTTTTTAAAAACAATTCAAATAAATTGATGTAATGTTTTCATGTTCAATGATGAGTAAGTTAATACCATACATACCTACATAACATTGAAGATTATTTTCCAGTTTGGTGGCTCATTGTTCCACTATTCATATCCGTAACATAGCATCTCTAGCTGATCAAATCTCCTAAATATAAGTACTTTGTGGGTGTTGATTATGCATCAACGACTTCCGATTTTATGCTAAAAATGCGAATATTATTCTTTATGAGCTTTATCATGTCATAAAACTCTAAACGATTGAAAATATTTATTTGAAATATTTAACAAAAAATTAAGATTTGCATCATTCATTGAAAAATAGAGTTCAAAGTTTACACGATTTCACGATAAAATGTCATTGAAGAAAGTAATAGCATTGACGTGCATTTCTCTTTTGTCTACTTTTTAAAAGTGGAATGAATGAAACTGAATTAAATTACTTTTTTCCACAGGAAGTTATTTTCAAAACAGTTTTACCAACTTAGCAGTTGAATCTTAGCAATGTACTAAATTGGAATGTCACGGAGATAACATCTGCGTAAATGGTACTTTAAATTTTGTTAAGAATTTAATGTTGTAATGGTTAGGGTACAAAATAAAAATATCCATCCTTTGGATGGAAAAAAACTGTTTTATTACTTTTAGTCGCGTGCAAAAAAGACGCGTGTACTTTTTTAAATCAAATATTGATATACGTGCCTACATTAGAAATACTATAAAAAATTGACTCACATCTATTTAGACTTACAATTAGATATATAATGGCTATAATGATCTCATTGTCAGTAATGAAGATGAGAAGATGCAAGCCCTGTCTGAGAAAAGAATAAAAGGCTCTTTGTTATATTAACTTGTTCATACATACTATACGGTACGGACATACGTCAGAACAGTTATATAGTTTTCTAAAACTGCTGGATGGACAATTTTAAAAATAAGAAAAAACAAACTCATGCATTATATTAATATATAGCTCATGAAATTGTGTGTTCTCGGATTCTTTTACTGTTATTCCAAGCAGTTTGCTAATATACGTTAACTCGTGGCCAATGGGAATGGACATTGCACTTTTAAGGAGACCTTCACAAAAGTAACTCATTCTCAATGATATCATACATAATATGCGGCATCCAAACTTTTACTCTATCAGGTAATTACGCGTGTCTCCCTTGATAATCTGTTTTTGTTTATGAGTTTGGTTCGAATAGTACAATACTAAAATTAACTACCTTCTTGAATCTCAATCAAAATGGAACATGAACTACATATTAACAATTGCAATGGCTCAGCTCATGAGCATAGAACGAAGTTTCTAGTAAGTTTGAGAATACTCCAAAAATAAATATATTCGCATAAAAATACCATTAAATCCAACAATTAACTGCTCAGCCGCTCCAGTCATGTACCAAGATTTGTACAATTCACATTATAAATTATAATTAAGCTGTACTATAGTTGCATGATTAGTAGCTGCTTACAAATTATACTGGTTACACAATCTAATGGACAATTCTAGAAAATGTTAGGCATTTTGCGTGCGTCAAAATAAATACATGCGTATGTCATCGACCTTGACTTCACATTGGCTTTCTGTAAAAATAAGTTTTAAACTGCCAATCAATAAATCAATATTTAGTCAAGTAGCAGACGTGACCCTTAACGCGTTTTTTGACAAATGATGGATGAAATTTCGTTGAAAACATGCTTCTTTATAATATATAGATTTATATTCTACAAATGGATTTGCTCTAATAATGGATTCCGCAACAATCTGCTGATGATTCAAACGAATATTGAGCCAATTAAAGAATATACTATTAAAACGTAACTGTACACGCGATCCGATGATTGTTCCAATTTAGGTTGCCTCATTAATAAATACATGCATACACGTTGTTTTATATCATTCGATAACATTCACATAAATGTCGCCCAGTACTATAATAGTAGTAATAAGAAAAAAGAAACCACTGATTTCCCTCTTGAATGCACTGTACAGGTACAGGTAGGTAGGTGCATCAAATGTGTAGGTGGATGAACACTTTTTGATGAAATCATATAAAAAGACATTTCCAGATAGTATTTTATTGCAAGAACTGGTACAGGCTAGAGAACAATGCAATACTCCATGACAAAAAACAGATAATAATGCACATTTGTGACAAATAGGCAAGAATTATTGGCAATCATACCGCTGTTTGTGCTCATTTACTGGATTGCAATTTGTGTGGGTGTGGGTTAATGAGAGTGTCCACCATTTGAGTCTGATATCAAGACAGGTGTACAACAAGTTAGAATTAACAGTTAAATTGATATTGAGCGGTTAATGATTAAAAGTAGAGAAAAACAACAGCATCAAAAATTATTTAAAATGAGGAAAAACGAAATACAATTGATTAGTTTGGTCATTGGCGTATTGGCCTTGGCAGTTCATCAGGTAATTCAACAAATCAATTATAAAACAAGGCATACATTTAAGAAAGGATTTTAATATTTCAATTATTTTAAAGAGTGCTGCTCTTGCCGATGATGTATACGAAGAAGACGACATTGATGCATTACAAGTATCAACTTTGCGTTCTATGAAGGAGCTGACTCCAGAGGAGGAAGCACTTGCCAATGAAGCTAGAGCACAAATTGCAAAAACAATTGAAAATAATATTGTTCGGGTAATGAACTCCATTTTAAGGAAATGCTTCCAGAAAACTATGGCTTTGTTTAGTATGGATTTTAATCAATAATTAATTATTCCAGATATTGGCGATCGCCAGCGCCCGTGGGGATCGTCGACCCAGGCAAGAAGATGAAGATGAGGAATCTGTGACCCCAAATCCAAATGTGCTCCCTCAAGTAGCACAAATTCTTGGAGCGATTTTCACTGGAGGCTTAAACATCTCTCGAGTGGTTGACCAGACATTTGGTCTTGTACCCAATGTTTTAAGAAATCAGGTCGGCGGAATAGTGAAACTACTTACTGGTGAAAACATGGCAGGATCAACTACTGCCTCTACCGGTGCTGCTTCAGCCTCCACCAAAGCCCCTTCAGCAGCGACTGTGACACCAGCAGCCACTGCCGCTCCAACAGTAGCAATGACAAATGAAGCTGTAATTGTTGAGGTTCCCAAGCCTACGACAGCTGCTCCAGCGACCACTACACCAGTAGAACCTGAAGTCGAAGCTATCCAAGACTCAGATTCGGGTAAAGGAAAGTATAGAATCAGAAATAGAACAAAGGCCCCAACCACCACCACCAAACGTCCATTGGAGGATGACGAAATCGAAAAATTGGTCGGTGATGTTAAGCGTGCCGCAAGAGCATACGAATCTTCTGTCCGGGAGAAGGATCCCAGAGGTTTGGTTGATGCATTAAAAACGGTCATTTCGAGGATTGATTTCAACCAGACTGAAATCTCTCGTGCAGTTCCTAGCATATTCCAAGGAACCAGACAGGCCTTCACAGTTTTAGAAAATTTAGGACTTTTGGATGTCAATGATGTGCTCGATGAGCTAGATTTGCCGGCGCTGGAGGAAGAAGAGGAGGAGTAGTAGTTGGAGTAGCCTACTATCATACAAATTAGTTATAAAGATTTTTAGGAATCATTTTACAGTCAAAATATAACGTATTTTATTTAGATGATTCATACAAGATCCTTATAATATTTAGACTTTTAGTATTTTTTTGGAAGTAATAATGAATAAGTGATTGTTATAGGTAATTTCTTGTTACTTGGTTTCAAAATACCAAATGTGTGTTATTATTGCATGCAAAATAAATAAATATAATAATGCTATTTTGTATCAGCCACATGAATTACATTTATTTCATTGCATTATTTCAGTTGTCATTTGCCATATGAATTAATTAGGGTGGAAATAATTCTACACGATCATATTCAGAATCAAATTACTTGCCACTGAATACTTGGTCCACATATTTTTCATGTAGCTAGCGTGAAAGTAGGTTAAATCGTAAACATAGACAGCATAATATTATGATGGTATTTAATAAAAGTACTAGTGACACAATGCATCACTTTAGCATTGTATGCTTCCTTCCTATCCAAATATGTCTGAACCATCAAAAAATGACAATGCTGTAGACACATTCCAACAAGATGTCGATCAAAAACTTTTTAAATCATTATTTTTTGCAGTGTAAACAAAAAATCTAAACTATTTTAATGGTTTGTTTGTCACTTGACAAATTTATCAAGAGCAGTAGAGTAGTGAGCTAAACAGAATAGTTGAGATTCATTCATGATCAAATGTGTCATCATAAAAAAGCTTTTAGCTGAATGAGATGGACAAAAATGACCAGTCAGGGGAATGGTTGTATGGAAACTGAGAAATATGGTATGAGTGGAATGGTATTTCGGTAATAAATTATAGCTTTGCCAAAGAAATGAATGCAACGTTGGATTGTCCCCATTCACTCCAGTTTCAGTTCCAAAATCCCAGGTGTGAAAATACACCCTGTCGTGATGTTACCCATTCAATGGAAATTCTGAAAACGTTGTTTTTTTGCTCTTATGTTATCACTTGCTAACTGCCACTGCTATTGTTATTATGCCTGCTGCTGCTGACCTGCCTAATTAAATCAACGTTTCTATCCAAATATATCTAAGCATTAATACTTTTTTTTTACATATATACGTGACAGCGATAGGGAAACGATAATGAAAACTTAAATGAATTTTGCAAACAAAATGGTTCTTTCAAGTAAATTTCAAATAATGGGTAAATTCAGGGATATAAAAACTGTCACTTGTTTGGTCATCTAAATTTTTGATGGTCAATCATAATGACAACGTTGCATTGACAAGGCATGCATTTTTATCAATATGACATACATAATCTCACTATGATATACTAGCACTGCAACGCTTGATTGTCCCACAATATGTCTTTCTATTATATTGTGAGCAGTGATACCGCTTGTGGAGATGACAAATTGATATGAAATGTTGACAGCAACGGCAAGTCGAATGGCAAACCAAATGAAAAAAAAACGAGTTCCGGGTCTCGCTATCCAGGCCTCCATGAATATTGATAGAGCCGATGGTGTATATGAGTTTTCATAGGAAACAGAAAAAAGGATGCATTAAAATATCAAAAAATAGATGCCATTGCGCAGGTTTATTGACAAGGCGCAGTCTAAACGGTAGCTGCGTCTCATTTATTTATATTTTTTGTGGTTTTGCAATACACTTAATAGAATAGGTATGGCGGCCGCGTCATTAATATCACCGACAATATGGAGGATGAGGAGGATTTCATCCTCTTATTTAGCATTAGCCTTGATCCCAATTGTACTCCTCCAAGTGGTCACATTTAGTGTGCTTACTAATGCACAAAATTTTGATCCTAAAGTGGAGGATAAGGTCTACTTGAATAATATTGAAAAGGGACTATCAGCGGAAGTGAATAAAACGAGGGTGATTTTTCTCTCCCACGCTAAGCTTTTGGATACTTTGGCTAGGCAGTTTGTGGCCGCACAGTTGAAAGAAAACCTTTTCATTGTATGGATTCATATGCATTCAGTTTTTAAATTTTAAAACATTTCAAGTTTCAAAAGTAGCAAATATGCAAGTTAAGTGGTCGTGTGTAATCAGGTTTTGAATAATTCAATTGTTGATGGAATTTTTTAGGCACTACGAATTCTTGCAGAAAAAGAACTGGCTGTGATGGGAGGAAATATTTCTGTTTCCTTCGAAGATTTCACTACTCCACAAAGTGAAACGTCTTCTATCACTGAAGATTTTTCAACAACGCAAGAAACGGTTTTGACCACTTCGCACCCTGACTCAAATGAAACAAGTACTATTGGTCAAGAATCAGTAACTACGTCAACTTTAAGAACTATAGTAAGAAGAAAGCGACAGGACGATGGGGATGATGGTGATGACGGAGAGGACGGTGCAGCAGCTGCAGCAGGAGGAGTGCCATTAAGACCGACGATTCCTCCGCAAATTGGACTTTTTCCACAGGTAGATTAATAGTGATTCGAGTTTATAATGTATTTTTTGAGATTTTTTAAAAAGAAAATTGGCTAACCTTGTAACAGGTTGCTAACCTTGTAAGGGTGATTTTTGGAGGAAATGGTATGGTTAACCTGACTTCCTATGTTGCATCAGCATCCAAGCTTTTACCTAGACCAGTGGGGAACCAAGTTTTGGGACTAGTAAAAATTCTCACCAATGCAAATAATAATAACAGAAATTCATTTACTACACCAAATCCTTTGGCTCCCGGTAATATTTACTTGCTTGGTAGCATACATTTAATGATTATATTATTTTCTTCATTTGAGTTTTTCGTTTTTATTTTGTTAATTAGGAGCAGCAGCATCAACTAACCTCAACTTGAAATCCCCAGCAGCGGCCTTCACACCTGAACAAGTTAGTTGTATACATGTAGTATTAATTTGTATTTTTATCGAGATCCCGTTTGAACTTATGTGTTTCACTCCAATGCTTAGCTTGCAGCTTTAGGACTTCCTCCAAACAGTGGCCTTGAAGGACTTACTCCAGAACAGCTCAACAGCTTAGCCGGCCTTGCTGGTATCTCAGGAACTGGTAATCCTGCAGATGGTCTTGGTGGAGCTGGTGGAGCTGCAGGCATCGCAGGAATCCCAGGTGGACTTACACCCCAGGAAATTGCATATTTACAAGCACTTGGTATACCAGATTTGCCTAATCTGGCAACCACACATGCACCCCCACCACGTTCCACGAGGAAACCACGACCTAGTTACTCCCCTCATAACCAAAATAACAAACCACAACAGCAGCAGCAATTACCTAGTAAGCAGCAATTACAAAATCAGCAACAACTACAAAGTCAACAGCAATTACAAAATCAACAACTGCTCAACCAGCAGCAACTACTAAATCAGCAGCAACTGCAAAATCAACAGCAACTGCAAAATCAACAGCAACTGCAAAATCAGCAGCAACTACAAAATCAGCAGCAGTTTACCCCACAACAACATGGACAAGCAGACTTTAATCTATATAAACAGCAACAACAGCTACTCCACCAGCAATCTCAACAGCAATTAGTGCCACCTCCATCTTACCCAACACAAGGTGAGCAGTCTTTCGGTGCCCCACAGTATCCCCCCAATTATCTGAATGGACCTTCTAACTACAATCCTCAACAAAACCCTCAGTTCGTAGCAGCAGAAAAGGATATTCTTCCATCGAATCTCAATCCCGGCAAACAAACCTTGTCGGAAATTCAACAAAATCTCAATGCACAAGCACAACAAGGTCCAAAGTATCAGGAAACTCCACAATCCGCTGCTCCTCAAAATCCCACATTTTCGACAGGAAATAATAACTATTCTCCATCAAATTCCAACAATTTTTCTCCAGCCAACAACAATTACGCTCCTGGTGAAAATAATGACTTACAAAAAGGAAATGGAGGAGGTGGCTCCTTTGGACAAAACAATTTAGCCCAACAACCGCAACAACAGTCAAATTTTTTCAGACCTCAAAGCAGCAATTCAGGCGGTGGTAATTCAGGTAATTTAAATCAGCAAACAAACCATAAAAATGTACAACAACAGCAACATATATCTTCCGGAGCTCAAGAGCTTGATCTTTATTCCGCAGGAGGAATCTCTTCACGTCCTCCAGCTAAACCCCAAGGGGGCGCAGGATCGTCAGGAGGATCCAAAAATCGTCGACCGCTGACTCCGTTCCAACAGCAGCAAGCACTGTTACAGGCTCAACAACTGCAACAACTCCAGCTTCTTCACCCAAACGAAATACAACAAAAACCAGAAGATCCATCCCAACAGGAGCAGCCCCTTCAGGCTCAGCGTCCTCAGCAACAGCAATCAAACTTCCAGCAACAACAATTTGGACAACAACAACAGTCTCCACCTCCATTCCAGAAACCCCAAAATCAATTCCAGCAGCAGCAAGCACCAGGACAAGGACCAGGACGAGAACCAGGACAAAACAATCCTCCGTTCCAACAAAGGCCACAGTTTCAGCAGCAACCTCCTTTCCAGGGCCAGAACCAATTTCAACAAAGGCCCCAGTCTCAGTTACAACAGCAGAATCAGTTACAACAAAAACTTCAACAGCAGCAATTCCAACCACGACCCCCACCTCCCCAAAGTGGGTTCGATGAAGATGAGTCCGACGAGGCAGACATTGACTACGACAATGAGAGTAGACGCGGCAGGCAGTTGCAAATAAATACTGTTCTCCAGAACCTCCTTCCTTCTTTCTTAAGGCCACAAAATAGCAACAATAACAATAATAATAACAACAATGTTAACAATGGCAACAACAATAGCACCGGTAATTTTCAAATTAAGTTATTCTAATTTCCGGCTCTTACATTAAATCCTTAATTATCGGGTTTTTGTTTCCACAGGACAACAAAACATTAATGGAACTAACACAGTTAATAATACAGGAAACAATACTAGCAATAACAACAACAATAATAATAATAACAATCAAAGTAGTGGATTTGACCTGGCTATGTTTTCAATGAACTTAAGTCGTGGAATAGGGGATGTAGCTCGTATACTGCCGGACTTATTTCGTGGCGCAAGGGAGGGTTTACAGCTCATTCAAGCTTTGGGATCTATCCTTAGAGCATTCCCTGGCTTAGCTGATGCACTGCCAATTCCAATTTAAAACTATCAATACTTACAACTAAGATGCTATTTATGCAAATAGTATTCTAGGATTGTTATCTCGTAAATTAAGTTATTTTATTGTTATGAAATTTTTTCCACAATGATTTACTTGTTAAAACAATAAAAGATGATGATGATGTTTACGAAAATGAAATGAAGTAGTTGTACGTACTTGTTATCTGTAATTTGAATTTATTAAAGCTACTAACTACCGTTACATTTGTTTATTACTTTCATTTGAAACATTTTTTTTACCTTCCTTTAAAATTGATTATCATATTCAGTATAATAAGAATAGTTTGCCATTAAAATTAGTTACTTGCTCAGATTGTTAAAAAACACGTAATTTTGCATTACATATTAAAAAGTTACCAAGTGATTTTAAATGTTTTGTTTGACTTGAATCAATATTTGTTGCGATATCTATAGAAATAAATTTATTCATCAAGACAGACAGTGCGAACGATGACTTCTGTGACCCTGTAGGGATCGCAGTTGGAAGAAGGACGACGATCCTCCAAGTAGCCTTTACGTTCTTCTGCGACGGAACGTGGAATACGGATGCTGCATCCCCGGTTGGCCACCCCTAAAAAATGACAAACAAAACGAAATTCAGTTTTTACTATTTTTCATACGAACAGAGCTTCAAACATTCATCATGCACATGTCATATAGCTGCAGTGATAATGTCATAATTTTATAAAAATGAAAAATCTTACCAGCAGAAAAATCATGAATTGAGGATGTTTCGTGGTGACCAGTGAGGCGACGCTCATTGTCTTTCCCTTCCTTAGGATCATAAGCCTTAATGTGACGGAGATGATTTTTTGAGAATTTTTCGATAGCTTTCTCGATGTCAATGATACCGTCTTCTTCTCGCATGGCCTGGGAAATATAAGAAAAGATAAAAATTGTAATTAAAGGTGTAATCAATACTTATTATTATCTTATCTAATTTGACATTTCATGAGAAACAATGAAGTAAACTTACTTTAGTAGAGAAATTAGTATGGCATCCAGCACCATTCCAATCTCCAGGAATGGGCTTGGGATCTAAAGACACAACGACGCCAAACTCTTCTGCAACGCGGTGCAAAATGTATCGGGACATCCAAAGCTCATCTCCCATTGATATCCCCTCCGATGGGCCCACCTGGTACTCCCATTGAGCAGGCATTACCTCAGCATTGGTCCCAGCCACCTTGATCCCAGCGTACAAGCAAGCCCTGTAGTGGGATTCCACGACATCTCGAGCAAACACCTTATTAGCTCCCACCCCACAGTAATAAGGCCCTTGTGGTCCTGGAAATCCACTCTTTGGCCACCCGAAGGGATGCAGATCGCGGTCAAGAATTGAGTACTCTTGTTCCATACCAAACCATGGATGTTGATCTTGAGCCTTGGTCATAGCATCCAAGCAGGTTACTCGCTGGTTGCTTTCAGTCGGCTGCTTGTTGTACTTGTAAGTTTCACACATCACCAACCGGTTGTTTCCCTGAAGAAATGGGTCCTTAAAGATGGCAACTGGATGCAAGAAGACATCAGAATTTGAACCCTCGGCTTGGTACGTTGAGCTTCCATCGTAGTTCCAAATTGGTAATTCTGTCAAATAATAAATTTGGTTTAAATCATTATATATAATAAAATGTAGCATATACCCACGATAAATGCTACAATATACATAACTATATGTCAATTATCTTTACTTACTTTGAGGATCTGACACCTCACTGTAATGAGTCCTGGTCTTGGATCTCAAAAATTCTCCCGTCCCGTCAATCCAGACGTATGTAAGCTGGCTGACTTTGTCGTCCAACGGGAGGTCCATGAAGCGCTCGTACACGCTCTTATTCGTTTTTATACGTGGGAGTTCCGCCATTTTAAAAATGCTTGTTTGTTAAAATGTAAAATTCAAAAATTATTTTTTGAATTAAGGAAAGGGGTAGTTCAAAAGTTTAAAAGATTTAAAATTGAAAAATTTATTTTAGTTCAGTCTAACGCTGATACAAAAACTAAACCCTATAAAATCAAAAGAAATAAAATTCAAGTCTATTGGCAATTCCAGTTAACTTCGATACTTGTGAATGACAAGGAAGCTGGATGTGAAATGAGCGTAAAATGGGAATTGAGATTACTCTCGTGGTAAAATTTTTACAACCAACTTTTCATTCTACTGCATTGCATACCAATTGTCTTTCACAACAGAAACATAGTTTTTGGAAGTTAGCGTCCTGTTATATTTTGCATAATGCATGCAATACCAAAAAAATGCAATACAATGAATGGGAATGGTACGACGGTTTTTCTTTGGAGAAGTAACCTTCGTAGTCTTGAAAGTAACTTGAGCATTGAGCAATGACAATAGTTTTACTAACTACTGTCATATATAGCTTTTGCGGTTACGTGCTCGTGTTTTAAGTATTCAACTAATGGCATTGTAAATAATATTGAGAAATATCAAGAAATTTTCTTGAGACAATAACAGCAACATCCAAAACTTACTATTAGTATACCAGCAAATTACAAAGCTTATGTGTTGTCTCCTTCAATGACATTAACATTTCACGTGATTTCATATTCCGTTTACATTCGTTAGTCACTCATTAGCTGTGTACCACACGGACACATCATGCATAGTTCTGTAAGATTGGGTATTACACTTTGTGTCTGGTCTGGAAAAACTCACTATCGTCAGTAAAATTTATGTCTAACTTAAGATATCGTTAATGCTCTCTAATTTCATTTTACGAGCGGGCATGAGTAACATTAGCTATGAAAAACAAAACGGACGGAACAAAGGAAGAAAATATTTTTCTGTAAGAAGAGATGATCGGTTTCTTTGTGCAAAGATTGTAAATTTCCTATAAAAATTATCTTTATGCCTACGTAGTAATATGTTATTCAAGAAAGCATGAGAATAACTTAAACATAACGCAAAAACAGTACTTGGAAATGCTATTCCAGTTAAATGGGCACGGTACAACAGTATATTAATTTTTATCAAGTGCCATTTATGTCTAGTTAGCAACCGACAGGTTCACACTTAGAAATGTACAACTTCATAGTATGACGATTCATTGAAATGTGAGTACACCAAAACCGATAAAATATATTAAATCTGCCTATACTCGATTTGAATTTTAACTGAAGACTTATTGCACGACTATTGGTTAATGATAAAAATGTTATGGTATAGCCAGTTCTGTACTTTGGACACGGGTAAAAATTTCCAAGTACACTGTCGATAAAATCTTATGATGGATGATTGCCGTGTTTTCTTTACTTTTATCCTGGATTTTTTCCTAAAACTACGAATTGGTACTTGAAATAAAATGTACATGTATTTAAAGCAGAATTCCATTAAAACTAATGTGTAAATAGTAATACGAAGGTTAAACTTTACACAGGTTACTAGACTATAATAAAAATACACTAAAAGTACACGAAGTATAAGAGTCGTGGTCTCATTATTCAAATTAATTCAACATAAATTTTAATAGGGAAAATCGTTCTCATGAGTCCCAAACCACCGGCTTATCCCCCCTTTTCTCAAAGTTTAATCTCCTCTAAAATAATTATACCCCATTGTTTGTCTCCTGATTATTTATTGCAAGAAAATTAGCTTAAAATCAGAATTTACAATAATTTACATGAATTAAACTTTAATGGTTTAATGCTGAGGTAAGTTTTTTTGGACGGCCAGGTCCCCGCTTCATGCCCAAGCCTCCAGTGGTAGCTTCATCTGGTAAAACAAATTTATCGAGCAAAGAAGCTACACCAATTGTATGAAAACAAACATGATTTTTTTTAAATCAGTACATGTGCACACAAAGTCGGGAGCATAGTCAGATTCAAAATAATATATCTTATGTGTTTCAATTTCAGGTTCTACATGATCCTTAAAGTTAGTCCAAGTTTGAAAACGTGAAACGTCCTTTTGTTCGTCAGTCAGTCCAGAATGAATGGATTTATGGTTCTTGTGTTCTAAGCCATTGCTTGTGACAACATAAATTCCAGTAGGCAAAAGTTTCTTTCTTAACTTCGCAGGACAGCTTCTTGCTTGTGCACAATAGTAATCATAACGTTCACTATGTTTTTGCACACGAGTATT
>JAQFXM010001064.1:0-36771 GCA_034693345.1 Entomobrya multifasciata | reverse complement strand
TCAGTCAGAAGGGGGGAGTGTGTTGTGTAGCTGCGCGTTTGGAGAGTTTTGGATATAAAAAAAGGAGAGCAAAAGAATAAAGTGAAGTAAATCTTCTTTTTACAAAATGATCTTTACAACTTTTCCGTGTAACTACATTGTGTAGTAACAGTGCCAACTCGGTGGGGCGTCACTGAAGAAAAAAAGATCTTCCCCTTCCAAATACATATATTACTTGTATAGCAGGTAGTAAAATAAAATATCATTTATAATTTTTGTCCTTTCTTTCATCTTTTGCTATTAAAGCTTCAAGAAGAAAATAAAAAATGGAAAGGATATATTCTTTCCACACCTCCTATTTTTCTTGAACAAAACAAAGATGGAAAAAAATAAAAGGGAAATTTTTTTCCAAGGTAAAAAAAAATATATAATGTGGATCATCAGCATGATAATGTAATGTAACAGCAGTCAAGTAAAATGTATGTATAGTTATGTGTGATGATGAGAAGGACGAAGATGATGGGTCCATTTTCATCTTGAACAAATTTTCCAGTTGGTTTTTTTTCTGAAGGAGGAGAAAATTTTTAAAGAGAGAAGAGATTAGTGAGCTGAAGAACATATTTTTCTTGTTGACCGGGTTTGGCGTGATGCCCGCCTTCCTCTTTATTTCTAAACAAAATGGAAAGAGTGTAAATAGTAAAGTTTATAGTAAAATAAACTGTGCTTCAAAAGATTTTCTTCGAGTATGTCTTGTAAAGTACATCATCATCATCCTTCCATCCACATTCCTCCACATAAGACATAAGGTATATATATGATATAGTCAATTAATGTTATGGCTTTCAAGTGTTTATGGAAACCAAATATAGGCCTCATTTTTACCCTTAAAAATTGAGAATGACAATGCAATGGATTGGTTTTCAAAGTGAAGGGAAAAATTATGTTGGTGGAAATCAACAGGTATGCTCCCTGTTCAGTATAATAAATGAACCTTTTCGTTTTTCTTGACTTTTTTTTGTTCAAATAAGCTTTTCAAGTGGTTTGGTTTCCCTTTTTCCAAGAGAGGTTTTTTTTCTATCTATCTATCAAGGAAAAAAAAGTTCTTGAAAGTGTTGTTCAGGTATGCTATATGCCAAGTGGTTGTAGGTTAAGTGCTTTATTTTTGCTGTTGGAGAGGATTTGGAGAAAAATGGACACAGATAAATGGACTGACTTGACTAAGTATGTTTCTTGTGCGCCTGTGCCTTCCTTCACCACAGTCATTATTATCCTTGTCGTCTCGTCTCTCTTCAACTTGACTTGAAACGAAAAAAAGGGCCTTGGTTCTTGGTCTAGCCTGGCCTGTTATGTGTGGCTATGGCCCTTTTTTCCAATACAACCTTAAATCCCGCTGATAATAATCCAATGCTACTCATTTAATCCAATGACTAAATACAAAAGACCTAAACTTATATACAATTTTTGATATATCATCATGATACAATGATGACCTTACCATCAATTTTTTTTCTCGAACAGATGGATAAATAGATTTTACCTGGCTTTGGCCTGGGTATATTTTTCTATCTTCCAAACCTATTGTTCATCATTCTCTGTCCATCTGGGTGGAAAATTTGACCAAGTTTTTACATTTGTCTTAAAAAAGGTCTCTCTACTTTCCACTCCAGAAAAAAATATTATTACGACCAATTTCACGCTTAAAAACTAATGATATCAGCCATATGGTCAAAAAAAAATACATAAAATAGGGAGAATAGAGAAAGGGCAATTATCGGCAAAGTTTTAGAAGAAAAAAAATCTGTTGGAGAAATGATGACGATGATGATCATAATTGTATCGATATCCTCAATAATAACCATTAGTATTGCATTGCATCATGGTTGAAATGGACATGATTATTTTTTTTAGATATCCTTAAGCATCAATCAAAAAAATATCCTTTTCCTGTGCATCCTCTTCTTCCTGAGGGCCATTGCCATTAAATATCATCATCAGCAGAAAAGGGTCCCCATCAAAAATCAAACCAGAAAGAGAGACGGGGAGATTAACGTAATTTTAATGACTTGTAAACACAGTGGTATAAACACTTAAATATTTGGAAAAAAACGAGTAATGTTCCCTTTTTAAAAAGAAAAACGTTATCAAAATGTTATGTTCAGAGCTTAATGGCTAATAACATTGATAGTAATGAGTCTAAAATGTAAAATTACTAATTGTTTTTTTTCTTTTCTTCTGGTATGTAATGTCTGGAAAAGGCTCCATCGAAAATCTTAATTGTAATTTGAAGCTTTGTGACAAGCAATGTGACATGAGAGGAGACAAGAGACGGGACAAGAGGACGGTACGGGACAAAAAAATATTTTTGTAGTTTCAAAAGGGGAGCAAGCCAAGCTAGTAATTTGTGGTGGCGTGGTTAAAATCTAATGGGAAAAAAAGAAAAACACAAAAAGCCACTTTAATTTTTCTCTTGTCTCAAATTTGTTTCAGAGAGACAATGATAATAATAATGTAATACTTCCTCCACATTAAAAACAATACATGCCTTGTTTCAGTTCATCCAGAAAATTGGAAGAGAAATGGGAATGATGAGGGAAATGGGGAAAAATGAGTATTTCCTCTCTCTCATTTTCATCCAATCTATATACCTTTTTTTTGATAAAAGGTTGACAAGTGTCTCCGTCCTTCATCCAAGCCAAACTTGGATTTGGACGACATTGCGACACAGTCAGTTAGAGCGACACTGTGACTCAATCCTAAACCAAACCAAACCAAACCACAAAGCTTAATGTTTACGGATGTTGATAATAATAATAATGGATTGGCCAACTAACTGTATATTTTTTCCTAAGTCAGCAATATCTGTTCACCTGTTGCTCTAAATATATTGGGACTTCCTTGGGGAATTATGGAATTTTTCTTTTGGGTTTGGATTTAGTGGTGGTGGTGTCAACAAGCTTGTTAAAGTATTTTTACTTCCCGCTATCATCATCCCCAAGAGACCATGTCCTCTCTGTGATCTTTTTTTTTTGACATGACATGTCATCAATGTCATGGTGTGTGTCATCATCGTCATCATCTGTCTAATCTCCCTAGTGACCATTCTTTTTTTTATGTAAAGACGTTGGTGGTCTAAATTTGTCTCTTGGATTGGATTGTTATGACATCATTATCACGTAAAAACGACAAGATGATGAGATGTATTAAAAAAAGGGTAAATAAATAGATGTCAAAGCTTAAAAGATATATATATTCTCTGTCTGAGATTTTTTTGTGTGCGGTGAGGTGACTTATGAACAAGATGATCATCATCTTTGGTGATCAAAGGGATCAAGTCGTTCTCAGTGTGAGGCCAAGACCAATCACCAAAAAAAAATGAAATGGATAAATAGTTTTTCTTCTTGTTCATCTTCATCGGCAAAGGAGGTTTTTTTCGGTTGGCTAGGGATCCCATGGGGATTTTCACGACATTTCGACATGGTCTCCAGCAGACTGTGTTTTTGTGTCACCACAACACTTTTACTAAATAAAATTATTATTTTATGGAGCCGTTACATATTTTTTTAAGTTGGGATGATAAATGGATAATTTCTTGAAACTGAATTCCATGAATTTTAAATTCAAAATTTGATTCAAAAAAAAGTTTCTTATTTTTTTCCTTAGTCATCATCATCAATGCAATGTTAGCGTCTTCACTAATTGTCGTACCCTAAAAGTATATATACACAAGGAGTACATATATTCATTGTCTACCCATTTTCTATTTGCCTTAAAGGCAGACAGAAGGCAGCAGCAGAGATGAATATAAAAAAAGAAGGCTGAACTGAAACTTTTTTACCTTTTACCTTCTTGTTGTTCTTCAAAAAATTTCTGCAGAAGATGTGTATATATATTTTTGTGCGTAGTACATTTTTAACGGTTGGATAGATAGATGGATAGGTAGGTTCTTTTTTTCCACCTGATTCTCTAGAAAAACCTTTTTTTTTAAAGATAGTTCGTTAGTGAAATACCTGCGTGTATTTCATTCCATCCCAATAAAAAAAATATTTAAAAAAAGATGCGTTCCTCTTTGCTCTACAATAAGGGGCTGTCCAATGTACACGATTATCTCATAACTACTATTTTCGAAATTCCAAATAATCCAAAATAAATTTATTTTGTAAAATTTGTAAAATTACACGATTATTTTTTGCGGGGAAAGTTGTTGACATTTTATATGAATGGCCCCTTCCTTCCAAACAAAAACCAAACCATTGAACGGAGAATAAAGTCAAGTCAAGTGAATTCTGTTAAAGAAAAAGAAAGAGACGACCATCGTCATTATCATCATCATGATCACCCTGCCTGCTGACGAGAGTAAAAAAAATCCACTCTTTTTCTTGTTCACTTTTTTAAGAAGAACAAGTAGAAAAAGTTACAATTAGAGTGGTGGTGGTGGTAGTTGCTGCTGTTGTTGTGGCTGAGGATGCGATTCTTCTTCTGCTTAAGTTTTTTTTTCTCTGATGATTATGATTACTAATGTGGTAGGGAAAATGCGTGTATACTTTTTTGTGTGTGTGCGTGATGATGATGATGATAATGATAGAAGAATGATTTTCAGGATGGATGGATGGATAGAAGGAGTATAATATGTGTATATAAAAAGGGTTGTGATGTAATATGTTAGAGTAAGGTGGTTGTTTTGTAGTGATGGCGATGGCGGTGGTGGTGGTGGGGTGAGCCCTTAGGCCATATCCGTTTTGTTCACCAGCGTGTTATTTTTCTTTGATGGTTTGGATGGATGGATGGATGGATGTTTTAAAAGGAAAAAAATATGTATGCATGCAAGTCAACAGATAAAAGATGAAAGTCAAGTGAAGTGTAGGAATATAAAAAAGTGACTAATTTTTTAAAAAAAGTTTAGCAAAGTCACCGAAATAAATGCACATTTAGACTTGAATTTAGATTTAAAATGAAGAAAAAAAAATTGGCTTAAGGGAATTTAAAAAAAGAGAAATGGGCTCAGTTTGAAAAATGATTTTAAATTTTGAAAATTTTAATACCTTGATTATTTATTGTAGATTTGTATTTACTTTACAATAAAATTTTCTCCCACCAATTTTAACTTTTATTTCCAAATCGTTTATTTTAATCACGGGAACTTTTTTTTTCTAAATTGTTTTTATTTTTTCAACTTAAATTGTCATCGTGTGTCATCATCCCAAACAATACACATATTTATTCTTTTCCCCCGATTATTATTTAACCCTTTTGCATTTCCCATTATTATTGTGTTATTGTTATTACTCCTTGTATTATTTTTTTTCACTGGCACCAAACGCAACTCAAATTTTCTCCTGAGACTCGACTCGTCTCTCAATCTTGAGAGAGCCCTGCCCGACTTCACAAACAAACAGACTAACAGAAAAAAAATATATTTTTTTACAAAATTATTTAATAATGGCAATACTAGAAGAAGAAAAAAATGATTACCTATATTATTATTGTGTAATAATAAATGGAACGCAGAAGAAGAAAAAAGCAGAGACAGACAATTGAATAGACACACAAGGATAACGATTCTAAATGACAGGCTACAAAATATATACTTAACTTTTATAAAGTAAGATAGCCAACAAGAAAGAAAAAAAATATAATAATATAATTTTCTTCTTCTGTTTTTTAGACATGCATGTCTCCTCATCATCATCATCATTCATGATGAACATTATTAAAGGCATTTATATATTTTTTCTTCTTCTCTGATTTGATTTCATGTCATCCAAATAGCAATGTAAAATGGTAACATGTGTATTGCATTGTATTGTATGTGTGTGCCGTTTTTTTAGGGGAAAAAATAATAATAATAAATTTTTATGTATGTATACTTCTCTCTCTCTCTTTCTACATTGTACCCATATTTTGTTTAAAAGTGATTATGTATTATTTTGTTGAAGAACATGTGTAAAAACTCTGTTTCTTCTTCTTCAGTTCATAAGGTAAAAAAAAAGGTTACCTTGGCAATTTGACTATAAGAGCGAAAGAAAGAAAAATGGTTTTTCTCAGTTGAAAAGGAAGAAAACAATTTGATTATTGTGGGTTTGTGTTTGGGAGAGTGGACCCCCTAATTTGTCTCCACTTGAAAGAAAAATACAGAGAAAAAAGAGAGAGAGAGATAATGTACTTGTTCAGGTTGATTTTTTTTTGCTAGATAGGTATAATATACAGAGAATGGAATGGAGTATGCATATGTATTATTGCTTGAAGGAATGATAATCTTACAAAATAGAATATGTAATCAGAAAAAATATGGTAGTTAGTGAAGGTGGTGGTGGTGGTGGTGGTATGGTATGATATAGTTACATAATGTTATATATATGCAATATGCACTATATATTATTGTAAGGGACCATCCATCCATGCATACTGAGATTTTTTTAGAGAAAATATATATTTTATGGACGGTCCCTTCCGAATGTGATCTCCTCCTACTTTCTGGGTTTCATCATCGTCGTCGTCGTCGTCATCATCATGAGAACACATTACAATAGTTTTTATTGCTTTTCTCTCTTTTCGGTTGATGATGATAGCTGGTAGTGATGATGGTGGGGATGATGATCCATTCCTCAATGTTGTGTGTGTAAAGTGGCATGTAATAATATCATCGGTCTTTTTGATGCTCTTTGTCTTTTTTTCTTCTCTGTCTGACTGTCTGAGAGTATCAGGTAGGTAATAGAGGTAAAGGTAGATAGGTGTATGTGTGAGATGAGTGGGGGAAAAAGGAAATGGTCCACTCTCTGTGTTTATTTATTTTTTGTTCTTCATCTTGAGCAAATAGTAAAGTGTACAAAATGATCATCTTGTGAGAAAAAAATAGTGACCGACCGACAAGACAAGAGACCGACAAGACAAAATATTTTTATAGGTAATGTAATGCAATGGTTAAGACAAAGTCAAGTGGTGGTGGTGATGGTGAGGAATGGATTGGATGGGAGACGAGACAAACGCAAAAGATGATTTGATAGAGAGATGCGCAACGCAGCGCATTGCATTGCATTCCTCGTTGCACCACTGTTATTACTCCTAATCATTACGAAGACTTTTGTGGTGGTGGTGGTGATTTTTTTCTCTTCTGTCTCTGATTCTCTTTGTCTTTGAAATAAAAGATCATTTGTTTTTCTCAAGAGAAGGTCAGTTTTCAAAAAAAAAAATATATTTCTCACACTGACTGTCTCACTCTACCTTGATACACCTGTCAATAAATATAAATGACTCAAAAAAATACAAATTGGTTTCATCCTGATTACCATAGTAACCATGTTATTTTATTTATTTTCAAGGAAAAATGATAACCGTTATTTAAACATGTTAAAAGTATGTATGTTGTACATTGTACATTGCATTGTACATATCATATTTTTCTTAATTCCATGTAGTTTTATTGGTGGTTGTAAGTGTGAAGCCACACAGGCTCTCTTCATCTTTGTTACTCTGATTATATTACTTTAAAAGAAAAAATGCCGACAGAGAGATATACTGTACTTACTTTGCAATGCGGCCTTCTTCAAATCAAAAAGTCACATCACACCTTGTGCTCTCCTCATCTTACTACAACTTGTCACCTCAAAAATAAAATAAAAAGGCTCAAAGAAATATACATAATTGCCCTACAAGCAAGGTATACACACACTACACGAAAAAAATGCTCTAATTTTATATATTTCCCCCCTGTGATTTGCCCGTACACAAAAAGCAATAAAACTTATTGTACCACATCCAACATCCAACCTTTACCTCCTACCTGTTATTATAACAGTAAGGTCAAGCCAAGCCAAGCCACTCGGCACAAGCACAAGTATACACATCCGAGAAATTCCTCATGGATAATATTTAATACGCAGAAGAAGGCAAAGGGCACATAGCCAAAACACCCAACCAAACCACCAAAAAATATATTAAAATTTTTATTGATGGTCGGTCGCTCAGATTTTTCTTGGTCACTCAAATGCCGACACAAGCATCTAAGAAAACTCTCTTCTTGAATGATTTTCTTCGGTCTTTTTTTCTTCTTGATCTCCAGAGTCCAAAAAGAGAGAGATAGGTTTGGTTACAGACTTGTGAAAAAAATATTTGTATAAAAGGTCAACACACATATAAAAATTTATATATATCCATCATATCACATTCATGTTCATTTTTTGCACTGCAGCATGAAAATGGTTAAATGCAGCATTCAAAAATGGAAAACAAGTGCAAAAAAATAAATACATTTTATTCTTTCCCTGTTATGTTGGTTGTTGTATGTGTTTGCTCACAAGGTCGCATCACAGCAAGGGACTTTGTATAGCAAGTGGTTTTTTTGATGATGAACTTGTGATATGAAATGAAGATGATGATGGTGGTGGTGGCATGGCATGGCATCTTAAAGAAAGAAAAAAAAGTCAAGTCAAAAGAGAGAAATATATAGTTACGGACAAGCATAACAATACATTTATACATATTGTCCTTTTGTCCATCCAAAAAAATCTCACACTATGCCAGACAGACATGCTCACACAAAAAAAAATATAATAATAATATCCACTTTGCACCTTCTCCTTTTTTTATGACCCAACAAACCAAACTGGCTTCTTCACTTGTTGCTCAGAGAAGAAGAAGAAAACAAGTAATATAGGTATACATTTTGTATGGCAGCTTAAAATCTTGGTCTTTGTTTCCTTTTTTCTTGCTTGTGTGTCTGTCGGCATTTCACAGCTTTTTCTACTGCTGAGTAGTCACAAAGTCACAATAACAATCGTATTTTTTCTTCTTCTCCCGTGTGCTTCCTTTTCTTTTGCTTATTTTAAAGGGAATTAAGAAGAAAAAAATGTGTGAACTACTGTTTTTTTTTCTGAGGAAAGAAGAACAAGTGGTGGTGATGCCGTGCGGGCATGGCATGCGGGCATGCGACAAAAGTTGAAATACTAATTTTGGATTATTTTTTTATAAAAATGTTATGCAGGTGGTGAAACCGCAGAAGACAAAAAGGGATTAACTTTTTTTGAGGATATCAAGAAAAAATGAGTTTTTGGTGGCGACAGACTGACTGCGACTTGAAAAAATCATCAGTCATTTTTGGGATAACGTTGAAGAAGGAGCTACCATGTGACAATGGCTTAGTGACTAAAAAGAAAAAAAAATGAGAAACTAAAGTAAAAAATATAGTTTAAGTTCAAATGTGTTTTAAAGTGAAATTAGTTAATGAAAATTTTTAGTAAAAGATTTTAAAAAACAAGATAGATATTTTAAGGTGGTGGAGGTGTCGTGGAGGGACCACCATTAAATATCAGAAATGGGGTGGAGTGTAATATATGTGGGTGGAAGGGAAGTAAAATCCCAACCCCCACCGATAAGCCGTTCATTAAGTAAATACATATTTCTACTTTTATTCCTTCTCCTAATTGACTTCCGAGTGAGTTCGGAAGTAATTCGGGAATTTGAGATAAGTGAAGGTGTGCCTGTGGGAACAAGCATAGGTTTTATTGGGGAGCCAATCCCTGGCAGTTCAAACTCACCCCCACCCCCGCCATATTTAATAGTGCCAGTGCCTGGAAGTTCAGTAGACACTGACTTGACTATAGACCAAAGTAATGGGGAAATTTTAACTAAAGTGCAGTTGGACAGGGAAACAAGAGATTCTTATAGCTTAGTTGCTATTCCCATTACAGGGGAAAATATTCGTGTAATAATAAGGGTGAAAGATGAGAATGACAATGCGCCCGAGTTTCCCATGTCAAGTATGAGTGTCGAGTTTCCGGAGAATACGCCGAGGGATGTGAAACGTACATTGGCACCGGCAAGAGACCGGGATTTGGGAATTTACAATACGCAACGCTATGCCATTTCGGCTGGTAATGTGAACAATGCGTTTAGACTGAGTAGTCATCGGGAAAGGGATGGAGTGCTTTATTTGGATTTGCAAGTTAATGGATTCTTGGACAGGGAAACTATTCCTGCGTATAATTTATTAATTGAGGCGTTTGATGGAGGGAATCCACCGTTGAAAGGGAGCATGACTATTAATATTACTATTACTGATCAGAATGATAATGCACCGGTTTGGCAGTTTGCAAGGTGAGCATTAAAAAAATTATTTGTGTGAAATATATATATATATATATGTATATATATATAGGAATTGTCGAAGAATTTTTTTAAAATTATTTTTTATTTTTTAGGTTGCCAAATGGTGACAGCCAATACATGGACGACGATATCACCTTCAATCAAAGTCGTTACTTTGCAACCGTCGCTGAAAACGCTTCCGTGGGCACAAGTGTCCTCCAAGTTTTCGCTCTTGACCAGGACGAAGGTCCCAACGGTCAAATCACCTACTCCATAAACCGCCGTCAGACTGACAAAGAATCCGTGTTCAAAATTGACCCTGTCACGGGTGTCATCTCAGTAAATCGTCCACTTGACTATGAAAGTAAAGAGGTTCATGAGTTAGTAGCAGTTGCCAGGGACAATGGCATTCAACCTTTGGAAGCTACTGTTTTCGTTTCCATCCGAATTATCGATCTCAACGACAATCAGCTCAAGATTAAAATTAGCTTCTTTTCAGGTAAACCATAATATTTTCTCTTTTTTATTTTTTAAAAATTAACTCATCAATTTTTTACAAATAATCATCATTCACGCCTTTTTTCACTCACAAACAAGCCTTAATTATTTCCTTAGTAACCATATAATTTTACCTTTCTTCATTAAAACAATACCCAATAATTGATTTATCAAAAAAATCTTAATTTCAAATATCTACACACACGTTCATAGGTTAACCCCCTTTAAAATTCCACTCTTTTTTGACACAAGGTGATAGATCAAAAACTGATCATTAAAATCTTCAAAATAATCAGTATTGAACTACACACATCTTCATTAAATCCAATCACGCTACCAATATTCTATACCATCAAACCAATCAAACTGATTAAGCAGCATGTAGTACAGTACAACACGTGCAATTTATTTTTTCCACTCATCACAATTTTTCCTTTGATTATTCAATTTTAATTCCTCATTCGTCGTCAAAATAAAAGTCCCCCTCCACCACCCCTTCTTTTTTTTCCTGTATCATGTCAAATAATTACATACTTTCTGCAACAATTCAAACTGGTTCATTCATACATTTATTTTTTCGAAAAAAAAATCTCCTCGTTTTACATTATTATATGCACTACTATTACCACTAACATGACAAGTTGCGCCTACATAAATAAAATCTAAATCGGTTCATTCAAAAAAAATAACAATAATCAGTGAACTTGTCGCTTTGTAAGTTACAAGCTGGGGGCAGGCAAAAAATATAAATTTTTTTTATCGTTAAAGTTATTATTATTATGATACCGTGAATAAATTTTTTATTAAAAATTAAATACAATATGTAGTCAAATTCCTTTTTAACCCTTTAAAAAAATTGCTGCCTTACTCTACATTTAAATTTTGCTACCGTTGATGCACAAAAACTTCATTAGAAAAAAAAAGAAAGTGCATTTTGTCGTCAGATATTTTTTTGAATGTTTAAAAAACATATATGATCGTGATGGCGATGGCGTTTGCTGCTTTAGTTTGGTATCCTCCTTCTCCCCATAACATATTTTACGAGAAGAAAAAAAAATATTATGATGAGGATAATAATAATGTTACTACTCCTATTGTTATTATTGTGAGTTTGATGCTGCTGTTATTATTTTAAGCCCAGAAGGTATAAGAAATGAAAGTGGTATGGCGAGAAGAAGAGCAGCAGAAGAATAGGTGAAGGAGCAAAGTCGTAGCTGAGCAAATTTTTTTTATATATGGGCAAGCAAGGCAGGTATTTAATAAATTTTAAAAAGGAAATAAGCATTGAAAAATTAGTAACTTTTCATTTTTTCTTTTAAAAAAAATTTGGGCGATACTGCAAATATTCTTATACAAAGCCATAAATTAAAAAAAATGATCACCTCCGACATTTTATTTTTGTGAGATGAGTCATTAGTAAAGGAGAAATGATTTTTTAAGGGTTTGGTTACATTTTATTTTGATTTAATTTTTCATTGCATTTTTCTGCATGCAAAAATTATATATTTTTTTTATTTAAAGAAAAGCGGACATGCACAGTTGCATGCGTGCGCGGAAAAATTGCAGCCAAAAATGCCATTAGGCTTTAAAGATTTTTTAAAAAAATGCAAGGAAAAAATTTACAAGTTGACTTGACTTTGGCTCTCTCTGGTCGGGCCTGGCTAGTTTGTTCAGCTGCTCATGTTTCTTTTTTTTTCTTTGAGATGATGAGTGACATGTTAATGATAGCGTTTGAGCTATTATACTATTCTGTTGTAAATCAGTAATAAAAAAATATATACACATAAATAATTTTTTTGTACCGACTTTGCCAAAAAAAAGAAAGCTGGATTTTTTTTCTTTCACCGACCGACCGACCCAACCAAAAAAATAATCAATGCAAATAAAAATAGATAATTAATTTAATTATGTGATAATAATTATTATTAGGATTTTTTTGCATGAATTTAATATTTTCCAAAATGTTTCAACATCAAAGCAAAAAATAAATATATAAAAAATGCTTTTAAAGTTATGTAACTCGTAATAGATTATCAAATCATCAAAACAAAATGTTATCTTGACTGTTTTTTTTGTGGAGATGGAAAAATCTGGATAGATTAGGTAGATGGACAGGTGGGAATACAAAAAAAAGGGTTAAGTGAAAGGGTTAAAGCTACAACGCTTATATAAAAATGCTGCTGTGCTGTAAAGATAAGCATGTTAGGTTATTATTATAAAATATGTTGCAAATCTTGGTCGTAAAAATGGAGAAGAGTCGTAAAAAAAGTGAGCTGAGTTGTCTAAAGAAAATCTCAACTCTTTGAATACACACATATTATATATATTTTTTAAGCATAGCATCATGGCATATCATCATAATGATGATTTAAGGGCGAAAACAAGTTATCCAATAAAAAGAAGAGTGAATACTTAATCATAATAAAAAATAAATAAATAATGTGAAAAAAAGAAAAAAAGTTTATTGCTGATTTATATTGTTTGTGTGTGAAATTCACTTAAATCATATTTACATTTAATGGATGGATACGGCTTTATTAATTTACAAAATAAATATTTTGATAGCAAAAAAAAATGAATGGTTGTAATAATTTTTTTTGTTTGATTTTTTTTGACAGATGACTCAGACGATAAGCCACCAACGGTCAGTGAGAACGCTCAACCTGGAGAATTTGTGGCACGAATTAGTGTCCACGATCCAGATTCAAAACAGGACTATGAAAATGTGAACATGGTTTTGGAAGGGGGTGAGGGTAACTTTGCTCTGGAGAATAGGAATGGGGTTGTTTATTTAATTGTGGCAAGTAGAAATTTGGATAGGGAGGTCAAGCAAAACTACAGCTTTACAATAATAGCAAAGGATCCGGATAACCCTAATGTTAACACGTCGACAAGCTTTACTCTGGAAATTGGGGATGAGAATGACAGTGTGCCAAGATTTGAGAAAGAGATTTATGAGGCGAGTGTGAGTGAAGTGGCGCCACCTGGAACAAGTGTTTTGAGGGTGAGGGCGGTAGATCCCGATGTGGGGAATAATAGTGCGTTGATATACAGTTTAAGAGCGGCTGGAAATGGGGGCTATCATAAATGGTTTGAAATTGACCCGGAAACGGGGGTGATTAGTACAAAAAGTCATTTGGATTGTGAGACGGATCCAATGCCAAGTTTGATTGTTACGGCGACGGATAAAGGGGAACCTCAGTTGAGTAGTGAGGCTACTGTCAATGTACATTTAATTGATAGTAATGATACACCTTGTAAGTTCAAAAATAATAATTAAAAATGTAAATTGACAGGTTTAAAAAATTAAATATTATTTATTAAGTTTATTTGACAAATTTTCTTCTTTTTTTTACAGTATTTGATCAAAGCTTTTATAATGCTTCGGTTACGGAAAACACTCCAATTGGCAGGTGTATTCTGAAGGTAAGAGAAAAAAATGAATTATTTAAATAAAAAGCTGTACGGAGGAGCAATAATCATAATATTTATCACTGCGCTGCACTGCTTTTTCCCATTCATTTTTTTGCTGCTGCTATAAAAGCTTTTACTATAATTTTTTTGGTGATAAAACAAAAATATATAAAAACTTCTTTTTTCATCCGTCTGCCTTCTTCTTCAAAAGGTAGGCATATAAAAATAAGTAACATACTTGTATAAATAGATAATAGGTACGTGTGTGTGTGTATGTACAACATGTAATATATTTTATATGCATGCCAATGTGACGACAGGTATCACCAATCACCATCTCGTCATCCACCTCCTTTTTAAAGAAAAAAAATATGTCCATTAAATTGTCCAAGACCACTTATTATTTTTTTTTCTTGCAATTCAACTTTTTTTACTCTTTGGTCGGTTTGGATTAAAAGGGAGAAAAGAATGCGAAAAAATATATAGATTAGGTATATTATATAATATGTATACATATATATTTTCATGATAGTCCTTTTATGGAATTTTTTATGTGGTGGTGATGTTGATAAGCACTTATCTATAAAAAAGGCTATATATTTTCTTATCTTTTTTTCTTCAAATTGTTGCTCTGCTTTGTGCCATGCCACTGCCAATGCCAACTTTTTGCTGTTACTGGACTTTGTGGTGAAATATTTTGATAAGAAGCTTTTAATGCTACTTTAATTTTTTTTTAAATTTTTGCCGGTATACCCATTTTTGTAAGCGTATCAGTTGCACGTACATAGGTAATAGTAGCAAGATATTTTTTTAAGTGAAAAAAATGAAGTGAGAGGAAATAATAATGGCTGTGGTTGGTGTGTGGTGGTGGTGACAGGGTGTAAAAAAAGCGTTGTCACAAATCAATCGAACTGACTGATGAGCTGAATTAAACTTGGAGAAAAAAAAAGTGAGCGGTGGACAAAATTTTAAGGGGTGGTTCATAACATAAGTCACTTATTTAAAAATATCATCCAAGCTTTATAACTAGGGAAGATGTCATCGTAGAAACGGATATTTTGTGAATACGCATGTTATGGATGACCCCTTAGTACGATTTGACTTGCTTTTTACTTTTTTTGGTCTGGTCTTGTCTTTTGATGATGATCATGATGACAGGTCTTCTTCTTATTGTGTCCTGTTACTACTTTTGCTCTGAAAAACTAGTCTGTTCGGTTGACTTGCTGTGTTATCATCATCGTCATGACTTGACTTGATTGTGTGTTTGAGTCCGATTTTTTTTTACTAATGGCATTTTATTTTTAAAACTGGAAAAAGACTTTCAAATAAAAGGAGAGAGAGAGAAGACAATCATGATGATGGTGACTGTTGGGTTTGTTGGGTTGACGGCAAAATGGTGTCTTTTCTCTGATTGAGAGGCTGCTGATGTGATGATAATAGTAATAGCCTTACAATAATAATAATAGTAATGGTAATGTATAAAAGTATTTATATGGAAGTTTTTAACTATAAAAAATTTGGATAAAAAAGTTGTCCTGCTTACCAACCAACCTTTACTTTTTTGTTAGTTGTCAACCCAGCAACACAAGTCAACAAGTCATGTGTAAAAAAAAGAAAAGTCACCCAAAATATATATTAAGATAAGAACTACTTATTTTAATTTTTACTTTCAAAATTTTTTTCCTAAAAAACAATTTCTAGCTAAGTAATAGCAAAAAAAACCGGACATTAAGAATTTTCCTAAATGTTTTCAATTTTTTTTGTAAACTCCCGAAAAAAATCACCACATGCCTTTCTGTAAAAAAAGCTTTCATCGTCATCATCATCAAGATTATTTGTAATCAACATTGAAAAAGAATACCTGTTGTATGCATACCTAATATAAATGATCCACTCGAAGGGAAAAATATATAAAGAAAACGCCAAAAGCGAAAAAAAAGATTTTTTTATCCATTTTTTCCCTTACATATTTTCCTTTCCTTGAAAAATGTTCAAGTCAGGAGGCTACCTATCCATCGAGTAAAAATGTGCGTGGCTCGCTGTAGTACACATTTGTACGTTGTCCGCATATGTCCAGGGGAAGAAGAAGACTCAGAAAGATTCTTACTCTTTTCTTCCTACTTTCAAATCAACCAGTTATTATTATCATTATTATTATTATTATGGTAGTGGTTTTCGTAGAGAAGATAAAAAAGAAACTGGAACTCAAGTCAACTCCTCCTGTATTTTTATTTGGTATGGGGTCCTCCACAAATTATACTTCCAAAAAAATCAAAAGTCAATTAAAATGACATCGTTAGTTAATTACAGCATTCGATATGGAAGCTAGTAAATTTTTTTATAATGTGACGTATATTATGAACAACCCCTTAATAGTATGTATATATGCTTGGTATTCTCTTCAGTCCAGGTGGCTGATTGTTTCAACAAGAAAGAAAGAAAGAAAACTTTTAGAAAAAAAAAACAGATTTCTTTTTAGTTGATTTGGCTTGGTTGAAAAATTCGTTTTAATGGATGTACACAAGATAGGCACACAGAAAAAAGTCTCAGGCAGGCAGGCAGGCAGGTAAAAAGAGAGGCCAATTCTTATTTTTTCCTTCCAATTTTCAATCCAAACCAGAAACCAGCAACCCTATTTTACTGATGATGATAAGAAACACTTTAGTTTGAAAAAAAAATTCAACCAAATAAAAACGTATATCCATCCACAATCATCATCATCACAATACATAGTATACTCTCTCACAAAAGCAAAGTAACCAAACCACCACCAAAAAAAAACTTATCATCATGATCATCATCGCATCGTCGTCCTCTTTCGTCCTCACAGCAATCAACTCACAAGAAAACTTTTTTTTTCAAAACTTCTTTACAAGTTTACTACATACCTTGTCTTAATACCTACCTAACCTAAACATCTTTTACCTATCTATCTATCTACCTACCTAGCTAAGATAATAACATGGTCTATTATACACACACAAGAAAGTTTTTTTTCAGTTCTTTCTCTCTGGCATGCATACCATCACCATCATCATCAAATGTTGTTGGTGGTATGGTAGTGGTGGATGGTACACCGGCTTGTCTTGTAAGTTGTGAATAAAAATTTCTTCTTCGTCAAGAACCGAACTTTTAAAAGAAACTCTCGCATAACTATACACACTAAGCTTTGTTTTGTCGTTTCGTCCATTCCACCAACCACCACCACCACCACCTGAACAACTCAAGTTGTGAAATTGAAGTAGATAATTTACCAACACATCATCATCATCAGCAGCATACACCAAAGCTTTAAAAGCTGCTTCTGGCCATTGCCTTTTTGTCTTTTATATTTTTCTTAGAATCATTACCTTACCATCATCATCATCATCATCAAAATAATCAAGCAAGCATGCATAGCTTTACATTCTTAAGTGACCACAAGACAAAAAATAAAACAGAATTTCAAACGGAATTTTTTTCACATTTTTTTTCTTGAAAAATTCCAAAAAAGGAAATCAATTTTTTTTACCCCAAATCAACCCCCATCCCCTTCCCATCAGCTAATAACCCATTTAACCGTTTTTTCACCGTTAGCCCATTTAAGATAATAATTTTTTATTACTATTTATGATTATTCTTTTCCCTTTATTTATTTTTTCTTTTTAAAAAAATCATCATTTTATCACATTAAGTCAACATAAAAGACAGTATTTTTTTCAAAAAAAGATATTTTTCCTTCTTTTTTTATTATGATTATTACCATTTACCACTCATCCTCAACTTTAATTCACTGTAATAATTTTTTTTTGCGCAGTATAATAACAATAAAGATAATAAAAAAAGGGTATAATATGCATACTTACTTTACATTACATAAAAATAAAGTGGCATGGGGAAAAATCTCAAACTGAAAAAAAGAATTCCCTATACATTTTTTTTTCTCAAAGAGATAGATAAATAGCCAGAGTGACTTGTTGACAGACTGTCATTTTCACAAATGTGATGTGATGCATGCCTTCTTGCATAATAATAACAATAATAAGAGAGAGATTGCTATGCTATCCTTTTTCCATCTACCTGTTCATCATCATCATGATTATACTTTAATAATGCATTTTCTCTGTATAATTTTTTCTTCTTGTTGGCCAACTAAATAAAAAAGCCGGCTACTCACCATCACCACCACCGCCATACCAATACCAACATAACCATACATACAAAAATTGTTTTTTTTGCACTGCTAAAAAAAAATTTTCTTCTCTAGTTACCTGTTCAACTTTTACATTTGCATGGTTTTTTTAATACTTGTCTTATCATCATACTTTACTTAAGTAATAATCATCGGTTTTAACCCCTTTTTTTCTTCTTAATAAAAAGAATTACAAAGTATAATATGTGTACTGACAAGTAAAAGAGGCCTCCTCTCGTCCTCCCCGCCGCAGAAAAAAAACAACACATACCTTATCATCATCACTATTTTTCATTCCTCTTGTAAATAATGTTGTTATTACAAAAGAAAAATTAACCCTTTTACATATTAAAACTTTAATATAACCGAAAAAAAACAAATTCATCATTCATCGGAATGCAAATACAAGTCAACACAGCCAAAAAATGTATAACCATAACCACATACAAAGCCAAGCTACATTTTAAACTTTGCATGACAAACTGACAACGAGTGAGCAAAGTAAACATTCAAAAAAATAATTCTGTAATTCTCTACAGGATAGATACACAGGTAGATTTGGTACATTACATAGTCATTATAATTTCACAGAGAAAAAAAAATTGTTTCCAAAATGTGAGGAGCCTCTCATCACGCTCACTCATCTTGAATAAAAAAAAATTGGCTATGCTACTGCATTGCACACACATACACACAACACATCATCATACCTTGTGATTATCCTTAATAACGTTTTCCTGTTTCCATCATTAACCATAATATTTTTTTCCAAGAAGTTATTTCACTGTAAGTACTATGTCTCCACTTTTTTCTTCTTCCGCTTGTTACCCAACTTAAAAAGAAACAAACAGAATGAATATATATTTTTTTATTTCTGTCTCTGATGGTCTGGGATGCGTGTCTTGTAGTCTTGTCTGTCTGTCTGCCATGCGATACATACATGGATTCAATTATAATCATGATGATGATGACGACGACGATGATGACTGTGGTCTGTGGTGGTAATGGTGCTATTATTATGATTACTATGGAGAAAATTGCTGTTGATGAGCCTCTTCTCCTTTTCGACAGAATACAAAAAAAAAATTTAGAATGACACAAAATTTCAAGTTATCAGATTATTTTCTTTCTCTTTGGTTGCGTGAATGATGCAACCAAACCAATCACAGAGAGAAAAATATTTTTCAATTGACTTTTTAAAAAAGAATTATATAATCAGAGTATAAGAATGTGCATTTTTCTTGTTTAATGAGTTTAATGATAATGGAACTTGATGCAAGTTTACATGCAAACCAAATAGTTTTTTTATATTTATTTTCCATCATCATCAACTTTTTAAGATATATTCAACCTTACTTGAAAATTATTGACAGCTTAACTTTAAAAATAGGTATAAGACTTGGAAAAACTGGAAAAACTTGGAATACAATTTTTTTCTCTTATGTTTCGCAATAAAAAATTATAGCAGGATAGAAAATAAATAGAAAAAAAAACTGGTAAATGCATACCTGGGAAAATATTTCTTCAGAGAAAAGCTGTTTTGTGGAAAATACAAAAAAAATGTAGCCGTCAAAGTAATTATTATTTAAAGATGGTAGTCAAATGTCCAATGTTGGATGGATAGGTCGGGTACAAATGATGGTTGTACATGATACATGTGTAGTGTGGGTGGACCCTGCATAAAAAAATTGTAAGGGCCATCCACAAATATATACACTTGCATTACAAATTTACAATGGACAATGTGTAATTCTTACTCTTGTCCTCCTGTTCTTCAGTCAAGTATACTAGTTGGCATGGAGGACCGCACCTGACGAAATGCTCCTCCATCAACATATCATCACATCATCATTATCATCATCATCATCAACACTGCCAATCAACTTGCTAGTCTGGCATGCATCATTCATGTATCATGGATGAAAAAAAATCAGCTTCTAAATTTATTTCTCTTATGTTGCTTGACTGATTGCAATGGTAATGAGTATTGTAATTGTAATACTGGTTGTTCTTCTTCTCTCTCGCTGCTTATTTGCTTCCAATGAAAATGACTTTGGATGATGATTCAGTTCAGCATTTTGATGAGCGTCCATTTTTTTAATTTTTTTTTAAAGGTATCCGCTAGTGATCCCGACTGTGGAATAAATGCTGTTGTTATGTACAGCTTCCAAGAGACCAATAAAGGAGGAAATTCCCAAGATGATCATTACTCTACCACAACCCAGCAGCCATTACCCTTTTCAGTGAATAGCGACACGGGAGAAATTTGTGTGACGGGGGTTTTGGATTTTGAAAGTAGACATGTTTTTGAAATTCCTGTGGTTGCCACAGATTCTGGGGGATTGAGTAGTACAGCCATTGTCAAAGTTCAGTTGGAAGATCAGAATGATAACTCACCAGTCTTTTTCCCAGCCAAGTATAATATCAGCTTAAAGGAAAGATATGTTCCAGAAGGAGCCATTATCTCGGTGGCTGCGGTAGACAGGGATTCGGGGAAGTATGGACAAGTTAGTTATTTTATTCAGGGGGGAAATGACAAGGGATATTTTGAGGTGGATGCGAAATCTGGAGAAATTAGGGTGGTTCATGGGTTATCTCGGGAGGTTCCTGTGTACCAGCTTTTAGTTTCGGCGAAGGATGGCAGTGGTCAAGTTGCAGAGAAACCGGCTGTTGTAACGGTCACTGTGGTGGATGCACAACAGCAACCTCCTCTATTCAAACAGGCGAGATACAGCTTTGCAATTTCTGAGGATGCTCCAAGTGGATCGTTTGTCGGGGCTGTGGCGGTATCATCTCCTCAATCAAATTTGAAAGTTCGATTTTCCATATCTTCTGGCGACCCTGAACAGTACTTTATAATTGATCCTTCTACGGGAGTGATTAAAACTAGAAATCGATTGGATCATGAGCTCCATTCTTCAGTTTTATTGAATGTCCAAGCTGTAGGGGAACCACCGGCTCCAACGACATTCAGTCATTGTCAAGTGGATATTAAGATTACAGATGTGAATGATAATAGACCCATGTTTGAAATGCAACAGGTATCCATTTGGGTACCGGAGAATGCCAAAGTTGGCAGTGTGATTTATGCGTTGCATGCAAGAGATAGAGATTCTGGGATGAATGGACAAGTAATCTACTCTTGGATTCAGGGACCTACTGAAATTTTCAAGTTGGATAGTACTTCTGGGAGAATTACTCTTCAGAAGGGGCTAGATTTTGAGGAGACAAAGGGATATCTGTTTGCTGTATCAGCGAGGGATATGGGAACACCACCCTTGTACTCTAATAACCTTACTATTAATTTGGAGATTCAAGATTTCAATGATAATCCTCCTCAATGGCAGCCGGTACTAAACGATTTCCCTTTAAAAAAACTTTTCAACATGCATGCATGAATAATAAGTCTAATTAATATAATAACTCAATATTAAAATGCTCTTTTTTTCAAATAGAACTCTGTTCAATTCCGACTTCGGGAGCGTTCTCTCCAACCAGGCTTTCAAGTGGGTCGTCTCAGCAGTCCCACTAAACCAGCCGGTGGTGCGATTAAATATGCTCTACAAACTATGCAAAACGTGTTTCGTCTAGATCCCGATCTCGGTAAGCCTAAAAAAACTACTTTTTTTTATCCTATCATCCTAAAACACCCACACTCAAATGACAAAATCTTTTTTGAAAAAAAAAAATACAGTTGTTATTCATCACGCTCAGTAAAGTGATGACTGATTCTTACTGAGCTAAACAACAACAACAACAGCTTCATTATTATTATATTTTTATTTAATCTCATCTCTTTCAAAAAAAAATCCCAAACCAAAAAAGAATCTCTGAAAAAACACACCACGGGGTTTCCAAACAAGTAGTTGTAAAAGATGAGAGTATACCAACAGAAGTAAAAAAAATTGGCTTCTTCTTCTTTTTACCAATAGCACCTGTTTTTTAAACCCTTTTAGTCCTTTTCTTTCTCTCTCTCTCTGTAGAAAAGGCCATTTCTCTATTAAAAATAATATCTTGTTATAAATCTTTTAAATGTCGTTTTTAATATAAGCGTGTACATATTTTTGTTCTGAAGGTATTCTCACAACTGCGGTGTCACTGGATCGTGGCAAGCTTGCTCAGTACACTATCACTGCGGTGGCATTCAACCAAGCTATGCAACAGCACAAGGCCAACATCACTGTGAACGTCCACTTGGGTGACAGCACCACAAAAAAACTGGCTGCTGGAGCTGTTGACACGATGTAAGTTGAAGGAAATAATTTATTAGCTTGTTCTACTGCAGGAAGAAAAAAAATGTTGTGGGGCTGTTCATTAAATTCATTTTGTTTTGGATGCATGTACAGATGGAATGGATCTCCAGCAAAGTACCACGTGACAGTACCCGAATCCCTACCAGTTGACTCTCGAATTACCCAAGTGATTGCTCTGGATGAGGATACGGGCAATAATGCTAGGATCAGTTATAGCTTGTTGACAGATGATGATGGGGATAATGATAACATGTTTTACATGCTACCCCACGGTGGCACCTTATTCCTCAAGCAGGGCCTGGACAGGGAACTGAAAGATGAGTATGAAGTGAAGGTTATCGGAATGGATCATGGGAGTCCTGCCTTAACAAGTACTGCAACAATTAGGATCACAGTTCAAGATGAGAATGATCATCCTCCCCAGTTTGAAAAGAAATTGTACAAATTCACCCTTCAAGAGAATAATAAACCGGGTACTGTGGTGGGTACGGTGAAGGCTGGGGATGAAGATGTGGGGGAAAATGGACAAGTGTTTTATAGCCTGCAACCTCAACATGGGGACTTCCAAATTGATCAGAGGACGGGGACAATAAGAGCTATTAGTCCTTTGGATAGGGAAAAACAAGCTTTGTATGAACTTCAAGTTATTGCTATGGATCAGGGAACACCACAACTTCAATCTGATGTCATTGTTCATGTGATTGTGAGTGATGCAAATGATAACAGTCCAAAAATTAGTGATCCTACTCAAGACACTCTGGTAGTTAGGGAAGAAGCTCCAGTGGGAACGGAAATTTGTCGGGTGATTGCTTCAGATCCTGATTTTGGGGAGAATGCCACAGTGACATTTAGCTTGGCAAGGGATGGCTACTCTGATGGGAAGGATTTTACAATTGAAGGGGATACGGGAATATTACGGACAAGAGTGGCTTTGAGTCACGACAAGAAAAGATTTTATAATTTACAAATCATTGCAAGAGATAGAGGGTCACTATCAAGAGAGTCCCGGAAAGAATACAGAGTTGAAGTTCTAGATCCTTGGGATAGTAGGGCGACATCTTTGTTTGGAATCTCGGGAAGAAACAAGTATACATTCAAGGTACTTGAGAACGCCACTGTGGGATATCTTGTGGGAAGTATTATGGTTAGGATGGAAGATAACAATGCAAGGCTTACCTACACAATTTTGAAGGGGAATGAAGAAGGAAAATTTGAAATCAATCGGGCATCAGGAGCAATCCTGGTTGTGGATCCTTTAGATCACGAAGCCACTTCCCATTATCTGCTTGAAGTGAAGGTGAACATGGACTCGGATACGGATTCTGAAGAAGCTGTGGTCATTCTCGACATTGAGGTTTTGGATGTGAATGATGAGTATCCCGAGTTTCCCCAGGATCCCATGACAGTAAGGGTGTCCGAGAGTCATGGTCTTGGAAACCAGGTTTGGAACTTTAGTGCGGTTGATAGAGATGGGGGTCTTAATGGAATAATTCACTATGCTATCAGAGAACAACGACCTTCGGAAAAGTTTCGAGTGAACACTCTAACAGGTGGGTTGTATCTTCAGAGTCCACTTGATTTTGAGAGTTGTAGTGAATATGTGCTTATTGTGGAGGCAATGGATCAAGCTCCTAGAGTGGAGGATAGACTATCAACTTCAGTTACCGTTCGAATTGTAGTGGACGATGAGAATGATAATGCTCCCCAGTTTACCAGCTTGGAAAACATTGTTGTTTATAAGTGGGAGCCACCAAATACGGTGCTTCATACTGTTATGGCTTTTGACAAGGATAATGGGGATAATGGATTGGTATCTTATGAAATTAGTGGGGGCAATCTGAATAGTGAGTTGGCATTGAATTCGGTGACTGGTCAGTTAAGTTTGGTGAAGCCACTGAAAAGGGATGGGGTGTTCAGTTTAAATGTGACTGCAAAGGATAATGGAAGGCCAAAGAGGAAGCAGAGTACACAGTTGTTAACGGTTACTGTCAAGGATGTTATGGAAAGTCCACCCCAGTTCTCCTCAAGAAAGTATGAGGTGACTGTTGAAGAGGGGACAGCGGTGGGTAGCCAAGTATTCCAAATCACTGCTTTTCCAGGAGATAATGCTCAACAGCAGGAGAAATTGGAGTATTTAATTCCAGAGGGGGCTGCGGAAGGGAGATTTTCTATTGATAAGCATACCGGTACCATTTATGTTGCGGGGAAGCTGGATAGAGAGGATAGGGCGGAGTACACTTTATCTGTTTATGTTCATGACAGCAGTTACATGAGCTTCTTCGATATGACCACCATTGTTATCAGAATAACTGATGTGAATGATAACCGACCAAATTTTGAAGACACTTGTGTCGACCTCTCAGTACCGGAAAATAGTGATTTGGGGGTCATTCATACATTCACTGCAGTGGATCCTGATGTTGGGAGAAATGGTGATGTTAGCTTTACCATTGCTGGGGGCAATGTGGATAACATGTTCACTGTAGACTTGCACAGTGGAAGATTGACATGCAGACCATTGGATAGAGAAAGACGACATCAGTACAATTTAGTAATTGTCGCTCAAGATCAAGGGGTTCCTCCACAGAAGACACAGTGCAATTTAACGGTGACCGTTGACGATGAAAATGATTCCCCAATTGTGTTCATGGCTTCTAATCGAAGTGCTACGAAATTAAGTCCGTACAACGTTTCAGAAGCAACTTTTGAGGGAATCTCCTCTCAAACTGGGCAAGCTTCTTATTACGCTAGTATCCCCGAAGATTTACCAATTGGTACTACAGTTCTCTTTGTGGAGGCACATGATGACGACATTGGAATCAATTCCAAGATTAGATACGCCCTCAACAATGAGAGTCACTGGCACTTTTCTGTGGACAATGAAACGGGAGCTATTGTGACCGCTGGGCAGTTGGATAGAGAAGCTATAAAGGACTACATGTTTGAAGTTGCTGCTACAGATGGAGGCACCTATGATTTTAGATCTGCTACGGCACTTGTCCATCTCCGCGTTACAGATACAAATGATAACAGACCAGAATTTAAGGAAAATCCGGTGGTGATTCAGGTCCCTGTGTATACCAAGCCAGGACAGAGTATTTGTCAGGTTGTGGCTACTGACTTGGATGAAGGTTTAAATGGACAAGTGACTTACAGCATTATTGACACCCAATCTCCCGCTGGCAACTCAAGATCATCCTCGTCCCTATTCCGTGTGCAATCTCAAACGGGTCAAGTGTCTGCACAAACCAGCTTGTCTAATGAAGGCGGTAAAGTTTTCCATCTTTTGGTGCAGGCCAGGGATAAAGGCTTATCTTCACAGACATCAACAGCTTTAGTTGTTATTCAAGTGGGTGGAGATGATGTGTCTTCTAACTCAGTACTCAAGTTCCAGAGGGAAGAATACTTTCAACTTTTGGCGGAGGATAGTCCTGCAGGAACCTCTGTCATTAAAGTGATTGCTTTAAGAACGGATGGTCGTCGAAGTAACATTGTTTATTCAATTGTTGCGGGAAATGAAGATGAAATCTTTGAAATTTCTGGAAGTAAAGGAGTAATCCGAGTAAAGAGCACGGACGAATTGGATCGAGAAACGAAACAACATTTTAAACTTGTTGTTACCGCAACAGCAATGGAAGGTGACGCCACTACAATCATGAATGCCCATACAGTTGTGACTGTAAACTTAACTGATGTAAATGACAGCAAACCCAAGTTTACTCAGAATTCCTACTTTGCTAGTGTTTGGGAGGGAAACAGTAAAGGCACTTTTGTTACTCAGGTCACTGCAACAGATAACGATTTGGGGCAAAATGCAAGTTTAATTTATCACATTGTTGATGGAAACAATGACAATGCATTTTTAATTGATCCTCCTTTTTCGGGAATTGTTAAAACGAATATTGTACTGGATCGGGAGATTACGGATGAGTACAGATTAACAATTATTGCAACAGATGAAGGCATTCCACAAATGACAGGCACTTGTTATCTTCACGTGAATGTCATTGATATTCAAGATCAAAGCCCAGTATTTCCACCACACTCGGTTATCAATGTTAGTGAGTCTGTGCCTGTGGGTACAGTAATAACTACTGTGGTCGCTAATGATGTTGACACCAATCCCAGTTTGGTCTACAGCTTTGTAAAGAAAGAACAAAATCCAATGTTTTTCATTGGCAAGTACAGTGGAAGAATTACTTTGGCGAGACCATTGGACTATGAAATGGAAATGGTACATCAAGTAGAGATCCAAGTTTCAGATAGCGTGCACACTGCAAAGACAACTTTAACGGTGAATGTGGTGGACGCCAATGACCATAGTCCGGAATGGGCGGAGGATCCATATAGAATTACTGTGTCTGATGAAGTGAAACCGGGATCCAAGGTTGCGGAAGTTCAAGCGAAGGATAAGGATTCTGGAATGAATGCCAAGATAAGATACAGTTTGGAGGTGCCAAAGGATTCAAAATTGAGGGGACCTTGTTTCCTGAGAATTGATGAAGATACGGGAATAATTACAACGAATACTACAATTAACAAGAGAGAGGAGAATCCCTTCTTTGTTTTGATTTTGGTGGCGGAGGATCAAGGAGAGAAGAGAAGGGAAACAAGAACAACACTTTGGGTGGAAGTGAGCTCTTCTGAGAGCAGCTTGTTGAGATTTCCACAAACTGTGCAGAATCTTAATGTGGCCAGGGATACCAAGCCGGGTAGTGTGTTGACACAGTTGAGGGCGGACTGCGTGAAGAATCTGTGTAAAAATTTGCATTTCCATTATACCTTGAGTGGGGGCAATACAGATAACTATTTCACTATTGGAACGTAAGTTTGAATACAAAATTACAATAAATTATCTATTAAACTTTATTAATATTAATTTAAGCTAATTTATGATTTATATTATTTTTTTAGGCATACCGGACAAATCCTGCTTGCCAAAAGTCTTACCCAATCAGATAAGAAACAAGAATATAAACTGCGTGTGTCTGTTGACTGTATGAACAAAGCCAAATGCATGGCCACCACGGAAGTAGTAATCCACGTGAGCGACTCCATGACGGAATCGATCCATTTCCCTCAAGAGATCTACAGGGTTCAAGTGAGCGAGAGCACTGGAGTTGGCGCAAATTTGATTCAATTGCTGAATGAATTAGAACCTCAAGCTGAAAACAGTAACAAGTCACTAGCATTCACCATCACTTCCGGTAATGAAGATAATCTTGTGGACGTGAATGAGCAGAGTGGTCAGCTAACTTTGAAACGGAGTCTGGACTTTGACATCAGAAAACGTCATCGTGTTGTCGTGAAAGCAGAAGAAACAAGTGAAACCCGACACTGGGCACTGGCCATAGTTGATGTGGAAGTGAAAGACGAAAATGATCATGAACCTTTCTTCCTCTTTCCAAATTATCTGGAATTCGTTGGAGAAAACGAGCCAGTTGGCACAAAGGTGTTTATCGCAAAGGCCACCGATTTAGATCAAGGATTGTACGGAAAGCTGAATTACTCCATATTTGGTGGGGATGGGAAAGACAAGTTTAGAATAAACTCGGGTTCCGGAATGGTCACAACTAATGCCGTGTTTGACTACGAGAGCAAGAATCGCTATACCCTGAAAATTAGCGCGAGTGACATGGGTGGGAAAAGTTGTAGTGCTGAATTTGTCGTGGAAATTGAAAGTAGAGATGAGTTTGCACCCCAATTTATCCAAAAGGTTTACAAGTTCTTGACACCAATTAACGCTGGAAAAGGGTACAATATTGGAAGAGTAGAAGCAACAGACAGAGATATGGGTAGGGACGGCATCATCCGATATCAATTGGAGAAAAGAGGTCATCCAAGTGGCAAGAGTCCTTACAGAGTTAACAGAACGACTGGAGTGATCACAGTGAGAGAGCCACTTACACTTCACCAAAATGATAGAAATGTCACACTCACAGTTATAGCCAGTTCCGGAAGAGAAGGCAGTCGAGTAGCCGAGTCCCTCGTAGAAATTACCGTGGGTGGTCCAAGTGAGGAGCTTGAAGCTGCATATACAACAAGCAGTGTAGCTGACTGGGTACTGGGTCTCCTGATAACCACTTTGTTAGTATTATTCCTCTGCTGTACCATATTCCTTGTATTACATCTCCGTAATAAAAAGCAAAACAAAACGGAAAAGCAAGCGCAAGTTTTTAATAGCGCCTCCAACTTTGGCACTCTGGAGTACGGTGCTCAATCAACTATGGTACTGAACAGTGGGGGCTCCACTCAGCCTAGTGGAGGTAGTGGTAGTGGAGGAATGTATGGAGGCCATCATGACCATCACCACCACCATCATCATCATCAACCTCCTGGTGGATATGCAGACCAATATGGGGCAAGTGAAGGCATGCATCATCCCAGAGGTGGGGGTGGTGGAGGACGCTGTGGTGTGAACAACACAGCCTCAGAAATTTCCGACCAAAGTAATTCAGCATCAAGTGGAAGAGGCTCTGCAGAATATGGTGAGGATGGGGAAGACGAGGAGATCCGAATGATTAATGAAGGATCCCTAATTAACGCACAACAACAAAAGTTCCCGGGTATCCCAGACTCGGGTATAATTCAAGACAATGACTTGGATAATGTGAGTCAAAGCTCGGCCAAGAATACACAAGAGTATCTCGCCCGACTGGGAATCCGTCCAAAGATCCCAACGCAAGACAGTATTAGTAATGTATATGGAGATGTAGGAGATCCTCCAATTGTAGTAGGCATGGGAGGACCTGGAGGAGGTTCCTCCTCTTCACAAACTGGTGGTGTAGATCCTGTAGATATTTCCAATTTAATTTACGCACAAATCGCAGACGACGTCACGGATAGTGATTTAATGGACGAGTCCAGGGGTGGAGGTACCTACTCCACACCAACTGGAGGAGGTGGTGGCGGAGGTCAAGCTCATGGTTCCCTCAGCTCAATAGTTCATAATGAGGAAGAGCTGACGGGGAGCTACAACTGGGATTATTTATTAGACTGGGGTCCTCAGTATCAACCCCTCGCCCACGTCTTTTCAGAAATCGCTTGTCTTAAAGACGAAAGTAGAGGATCCTCTGGTGGAAATGGTGGAGGAGCACCGCCTCCACCACCTCATCATCCAGATGCCCCTCCTCCCCCACCTTGTGGACCACCTCCACACCCAGAAGCAGTCAGTTATGGTCGCAAAAGCGGTAGTCATTTAAAAGGAAAAGTCATGTCGGTAGCGGGAGGTCCTCCTTCTTCCAATACCACCCGACCTGGGGCACCTTCGTCCTCCTCGTCGATATCAAGAGGGGGTGGTGGGGGACCATCTCATCATCTTCCTAGTTCCCTTCATCATACAATGTTACCCCGTTCCCCTATTTCACATGATAGCACATTCGCTTCCGGTTTAATTTCCCCGAGTTTTTCACCAGCTTTGTCGCCGCTTGCTAATCGATCCCCGAGTATATCCCCGTTGGGAGGAGGTGGGTCTTCCCATCATGCCACCGCTGTGATTCGTACTTCCCAGTACCACCAAAACTACTCCAGTTCCTCTGACTCGGAATTTCGCAAGTAGAGAAAAAAATAAGTAATTTTAGTAGAAAGCCAATCAATTAATTCAAGTGTGTGTTTTATGAAAATGATTGCCATGTTTTTTATTATTTAAATTTAAGAACTGACTTTACATACAAAATATAATTGTGTACCTTCTTCCTGTTTTGTTATCATTAATTATAATTTAATGTAAAAACGTAATTGCTCCAAAAAAAAACAATTAATGATCTTCTCCATCTTGTTTTCTAATTTTTATTATGTGACTTATTGTACAATCAAAACTTGTCTCTTTTTCTGTGTAAATATATAATTATTTACAACTTTAATTAGCAATTTTTTAGTGTCATAATTTATTGTAATATAATTTAACTTACTACGATAATTTTAATTGTTATTACCGGGTATTATAATTAATCAAGTGTCATTTTTTTAGAAATGAGAAAGGCAATCAATTTTTAAACTGATTTTATTTAGTCGTGTCGTCGTTTATCGTTATTAAAAAATAATATTTTTTGAGACTGTGATTTAATTTTTAAGATTTTTTAATTATAAATATTATGACAATAATTGTTACAATTACAATAAAAAAACAAACAGACTTTTACTATTAATTGTAATTTAAGGTTTAATAAAAAACATAGTAAAATTTGTAGTTTTAATTATTAATTACTTGTTAATTATTATATTATGATGATGAATTCGTAGACTTTTTTTAAAGTAGCCATTTTGTTGACAATTTTTTATACCTTTTTTTTGTTGAAAAACTTTTACTGTCAATTGAAATAAAAGTGAGATCGACGAGTATTATGAATTTACTGAAAAAAAATTACTGAATTAATTTGATTTTATTTTTTTGAAAACCAATTCATTAAAAATGGGGCCAGTGTATGGTTTCCGTAATAAAAAGCATAATTATTTCGGATGGACTGTAGATCGATCTCTAGTCTGCATAACAATGACCAAAGCATGCCTACAAGTTTTCTAAAAGTCAACAATGCTTTAACAATGAACCTGAGAAGATTTTAAGGAAGAAGTTGAAAAAAAATGTGAACGCATCTGCTCCTCTGTCTGTTTTTTTCTTCCCTGTTATTCTTGTGGTTGTGTCCTCGACACAAAACAACATCTATTCATTCTTCTTTGTTGCTTGTTTTGTTCGGTCGGTTGGTCGGATGATGATTTTCATTTTTTTTCATGATCTTTGCCCTCCTCCTCCATTTCATCTCTGTCTTGCATGCACCCGTCTTTCTACTTTTTACTGCAGGCAATTTATTTTTCTCTCATATCTTTTTCCTTATTCAATTGTTCAACCCTTTTTTTCCTGTATAACCACCTTTCAATGTTTGTTAGTTGTCGTGTCTTGTCGTTTGCAGTAAAAAAATATTCTAAAAGACTGGCATCTTCTGTGCATTGTGCAACATCTCTCGTTGTACACTGAATAAACAAGAAGGAAAGGGAAAAATGAGTTTTGAGAGGATTTAAGGGTTTAAAAATACGGAGAGGATGAGGAAGAAGCGGATAAAAAGAAAAAAGACACGAGACCTTACTGTAGAGTCTGGTCAGTCGAACTGCAAACTGTGATTTAACAAAAAAAGTTAATTAATTGTGATCTCTTTTAAAATAAAATTTCTGGAATAATGCAAGTTTTAAACTGGCTATGTTGTTTGGTGGTAATTGGAGGAGTTTGGGTGGAGGGTAGGGGAGGAGTGGCTTCATCAAAGAAGGGTGGAGATGGTGGGAGTAGTGGAGGCAATGGGGGTACCACGTTAGTTCAGAGAGTGTCTCGAGCTCATTTAGAGTTTGCGTTAAGTTTGTATCATCGTTTGGCTGGGGACCTGGGTCCTTTGGAAAATCTGGTCATTAGTCCGCACAGGTAAAAAAGGGATAAAATTGAAGATATGTAAACAATGGATGTAGTTTTAAAGTTGGACAATTGAAGGAAATAATTGTTATTTTTATTTGTGAGTGGATAGTGTGGCTTCAGTGTTATCCCAATTGTGGCTCGGTTCTGGAGTGGGGTCTACAACGTACAGGCAGTTGGAGAAGGTGCTTTACTACAGGGAAAGTGGCTTAACACCTTCACAAGCTCATCAGACATTTCACCCTTCCAATTATGGAGTCACTGACACAGATTTAAATGTAATTTTTATACACTTCCTTTTAAAAATGCATAAAGTGCCTTTTTAAATCAATATTTTTATGGATAGGCTGTTGTGGACATTGCCAATGGAGTCTTTCTTCAAGATGGAGTCAGTCTTAGAAAGGAATTTGAACGGGATCTTGACCGCTACTACAACAGCTCAGTAAAAACAGTAGACTTTGCTTCCGATGGTCACGGACGTGACTCCACTGCCCAACGGGTAATCAACAAATGGGTATCTTTACAAACCAAAGGTCGCATTTCCTCCCTAATCGACAAGCCCCTCTCAAGTGACACAAGAATGCTAATTGTGAATGCCTTGGTACTGGACGCCCAATGGCTACACAGCTTTGATCCTACGATGACCGCTGCAAATGGGATATTCCATTTGGATTCCACATCAAAGTTGGAAATTCCCATGATGGCTGGCAAGTTTCAAGTATCTTTAGGGGAAAGTAAGCAGTTGGGTTGCAGATTGTTAGAGTTACCTTTCCGGGGGAAAAGGTTATCCATGTTTCTCCTTCTTCCCAATGAGGACACCCCTGGAATTCCAGGAAGTGATCCTTCCGAGAATTTAAGGAGATTAGAAGCTGGTCTTAATTCAGATACATTAAAACAGTTGTTCTCCTCACTGACGGTAACAATTTAGAAATACAATCTCTGTCCAAATTAATTCAATTAAATTTAAATCATTTAAAATTCCTTATTTATTTTTTTAGCAAGAAACTGTTCACGTTAGAATGCCCCGATTCCGTATATCCCACAATACCGCCTTGGAAGACACCCTTCGTCGAATGGGTCTTGTCACATTATTTGACCCTGCCCGCGCAAATCTCAGCCGAATGTCAACCAATACCCAATTAGCCGTCTCCACCATGGCTCACCGAGTTCAATTACAGGTCACCGAAAAAGGAGCAGAAGGAGCTGCAGCAACCTCAGCAGGAATCGAAAGATTTGGGGAAATTGGCGAATTTTTCGAAGTCAACAGACCATTCATCTTTCTCATTTGGGATTACAAGAGAGGAGCGCTCTTGTTCATTGGCAGGGTAACTTATCCTGAACCACTGATACCAGACTTATCAATAAAACCATCGCCATTATCACACTAATAACCAATTCTTCTACAAAATAAATTTTAAATTAAAAAAAAAAAATCAAGTACGTTGATCCTCACTTGCATTTCATCACACCAAAATCCATCCACCACCCACCCCCGCCCCCATATCCAACCACACCACAAATTATTACCCAACCTATTATTATCATACATTTCGCATGACAAAATATCGGTTTCTATGACGACACGTTTTTCATTTTGGCACATTGTATAATATCCATGAAAACTGCACAAAAAGATATTTTCACACAAAAAAAGGCATTGGCTCATTCTGTTAAAAATCCTGTTCATATTATTACAAAGTATACATATTTTTTATAAAAAATGGATTATTAATGGGACAATTGTGATTACAACGGTGACGGTACACTGTGGTCATTTATATATTTTTCAATATTTCCATGTAAACTCATGTAGCATTATGGCTTTACGAGGACAATACCGATATGAAGATGATGTAATGCATATAATTTATTATTCAAGAGAGACTTTTGAAAAAGTCAAATAACAAAAGACCAAAGTCATATTTAACTTTTGAAACCTTTTTATTATATTTTTTTTTGAAAATGATTCAATGATTATACCAAGATATTAGTGTATAAATTCTTTGACCATAACAATTAGTATGCAAAAAAAAGTTATATTTTTATTCACTTTGTGTGGCATACGACGCGACGATATTTTTTTTGTTGAAAGGAAGAAAATGAAGATGAAGAATGAAAGCGAAATATAAGAATTCGTACAATGTACAAAGCTATTGTTAAGTTTGGTTGAGTGGGTGGTGATGGGTGAAGGATGACGGATTTAAAATAAATTCTTACCTGAAATATTTTTTTGTGAAAGGAGGTTTTAAAATTGTTGCGCAATTTTTTTATAAATCTTTTGATACGTGTGCCACCATTATTTGTTATTAAAATACAATTAAAATTACATCAAAGGCTTATTTCTGAGAATGGAATAAAAAAAAAATTTTTATGAAATAAATTTTTGGTGGGCTGTTTTGAGGTTGCTTAGTAAAGCCACTCATTTGTTACCATGGCGATGGCAACGACAAGTGTGTGTGGTCAAAATTGATTATAATGGTTTGAAGTGAAGTGTCTGATCAATTTTCACTGGTTTTTTTATATTCACTTGTTTTGGAGAATGATAAATGACATGAATTCATTCTTTAAAAAAATTTCATTGACCATTTTTTTTACTTTTGTTCAAAAAAACAAATCAATCAGAGAGTTTTTGGTGGTCAAATTTTTAAAAAAGAATGAAAGGGAAAGCATATGACCTTTTTTGTAGTCTGTTAACTTTGTGGAATGACATGACACAGTGGACTAAATGTGCATAAATGCAGTTATAATTTTCTGAATTGCATTATTACCTACAATAATGCATTTTTTTACAATAATAATTTGATATTATTCCTTGAAAAAGTTAAAATCATGTTATTTATTAAGAATTCTGCAAAAAGTCAAGTCAATAATCTTTGAAAAAAATTAAAGGATATTTTGGAAGGTAAAATCTTGTATGAATTCTTTTTACTACTTTCCATTTCCTCTTTTTTCTGCAGAAAAATTTAAAGATTAATAAAATAAATGAATAAACAAAAATTATAAACCAAGTCGAATGGCTTTGAGTAAAAATTTAAGGAAGAAGGAAGATGAGTTTTGTTTCAAAATGATAAATTATTTTTTTAGTGTGGTGGATTCATGACTCATGACTTATGTGTAAGATTTTAAAGCCTGTTTGATTTGATGAGTCTTAATCTCTGATTACTTTTGAAGAAAAATAAATAAATAATAATTCTAATGATGAATAATGAAGGAAGAAGATGATAAGAAGATTTTTTATTTCACGGGAAATGCATTTTTGTGATCATGGAACTGTAACTGATTGAGTGCAACTTTTTGAGGAATAATCATTAAAGCATTTCCTTTAGCAAGTTGTGTAGGTAGCTCTTGTGCAATAATTTTGTGGTGGAGTAGATGGTCTGGGGCTGCAATCTGTAATACAAAATGCAATGCAATTTGCAGGTCGGTTGGGTTTTGGTTGGTATGACAACTGATTTGATTGCAATTTCAAGAAAAATGAAAAAAAAAATCAAACCAACATAAAAAAATTTACTTTTGCTGTTTTGATTTAAATTGATAATGAGTTTTAAAGCAGATTTGGATCATACACCTTTGCCCTTTAAAGTTGTCGTAAAAATTTACTACCTTGCTTTTGAGCCAGGTTTAAACTAGTAAAAATACTAAACAAAATTGCGGAACAAATTTTTAATCATTAAATTTTCATACAATAACAATGTATGAAAAAAGTTTATACCACAGGGACAGGACACAGGAAGAATTAATATTTGGATTATTTTATTTTACAATAATAATAAAAATTGAAAGCGGTGCAATGCAGAATAATAAATTGTATTCAAGAAAAAGGATTGAATGATAAAGGTTGGTTTTCTGACTACTATGTAAAATGATGCGGGGGTGGCTGTGGCTGTCTTTAACATTTTTCTTTAGGTCACGTTTTTATTATTAAAGTTTGACACTTGACACCTGCTATTCAATTGAACGATAAAAAAAATGAATGAATAAAAAAAAGCGCTTTGGAGGTTTGATTTTTTTTTGAGAATGATAATAAAATTGTCTAGACTGCGTGTTATTTGCCATGACACGCAAACCTGATAAAATCAATGTAGTAAAGCTTATCGAAATGAATTGATAATGATTGTCATTATTATACTTTATTGGTTATCATCTTTATTATTGGACTTTCAGTTTAAAAAATTTATCGCCACGCTGGGACAAATTTTAATGATTGTGGAAGAATATAAATTTATACCAGAAAAAACCAGTGTTATTCACCTCTCGTCTTAATATAACAACCAATTAACCTGGAATTCGCATTTGTACTCGGGTTCAAATTTACCCCAGAGAGTAAAAAGCTTGGTTATAAATTTTTACCAAAAAAAGAATTATTGTTCAAAAAAATTTGCAAATTGAAAAATCCAAATTTAACATATTTTTTTAAAACTTGAAAGTCTTGTAACATTTTTGTTCACTTAAAAGAAACATAATAATCCATCTATCATCTCTAATCCGAGATAAAATAGTTCGTACATTAATTCACCGTTGCAATTTTTACTTATCATCGCTTATGATCAAAAATAGATTTGAAATTTTTTGAATGAATTACATTTTATTGCAACAGTATTTTGTATTCAATTTTTTGACCCATATTTCATTCCTTTTTGCATATTAATCAAATTTTTATGCATTTTATTTACAAAGTTAAAAAAAATACTAAATATTTTTCCGCCTCACCAAAATAAAAAAACAATAATAGAGAATACCTATTCACCTTAAAATGCATGTGCATTGTTTTTAAAAATGAACCAAAAAACGGGATCTTTTGATGCTTTTTAAAAGACTAAACCACCATCAATAATTTACACATTTTTTCTGCTTTACAACAAGTATATAATTTAGCTCGAGTAAAAATAAGCCATAAAAATCACTCACTACACGCACTATATTTATTACAAAGCTATTATATCTCTAAATGTTTTTGCTACTCCACTCATGTATGTAATGTA
>JAQFXM010001063.1:0-36816 GCA_034693345.1 Entomobrya multifasciata | reverse complement strand
CAAGTACTGTTAGAATAGATGTTACGTTACTACATTACGCGTTTTACAACATGTTTTATAGTGAAAATAAGGGCATTTTCTACAAAGACATTTTCTACAAAGACATTTTGAATGGATGAATGTTAGATGTACATAAAGATATTGTGAATTGTGAATGAACCATAGCATAGTAAACAAACAATTTAAAGTACCTCTCCTGAAGCTGTAAAATGAATGAATTCTGGTACAACATCATCATCATGCTACATGAATCATGAATTCATGCATACTTTTGAAGAAATCTTTGCAGTTTCCAGTTGAACCGCTTCCCAGAATCCTACACACCCATACCCATATCTATCGATAAGAGCCAAAGCAATAGTCGGAATGTGTAGATAAATTTTTAACATTGGAATGAATAAGACTTTTCCCTAGAATTTGATTCAATTCAGGCTTTTGCAAATAATTTATTGTCCACTGGAAATTGTACGTAGTAGATACTTTTTTGTTGGAATACAACCTACTATTTTGTGAGTCATGCATGATAGAAGTCAGAGAATTGTATAGAGAAAATAGGTGATAGGGATGTTTTCACTTATTGCAAAAACATGTATGTTTAGTATCTGTCATCGTGGGCTTTTGAACACACTATTATTCCTTTTGTGGAATATTGTGTCCCTGTTCCTGTGTAACTCATCCTTATGTCTCTCATTCTCTCATATAACTTTTTACTGTTACAGGAGACGACGAGAGTACTCCGAATGGTTGGATTTCATTCAAGATAAAATCAGGAAATGAGCTTGGGCTTTTCAAGCTAGAACAAGGAAAAAATTTCGCGAAAGTTGTGCCAGCACGATCACTCAAGGGATTTTATGGCAACTATTCTCTCGTTGTTGATGTTATGGACGGTGGCAATCCACCAAATGTCGCCACAAAGGAGTTCAAAATTTGTATTCTCGGTAAGGAATATGCATCATAACATTAAAGCGTAAAATATACTTCATTATGCGAGAGCCTACATATCTTTTATGTGAGCATAGTTGCAAATAAAAGCTTTTCTGCTTCCAATGTGTGCCATGCTGCCATTTCATCATCATTTTAATGATGAAGTCGCTAGAAAATCTGGTTGGCTATTTTTATGGGATGCTTAAAGAAATAATGGGGCTATTTGATGCTTTCGACTTTCTAAACAAAATCTCCTTTAAAACTAAAATGTTTTTTCTTTTTTGTATTTTGTTTCAGATTTTAATGACCAGAAGGTAAGCCAGAGAGTTGAGATGAGACCTACATTTGCATTCAAAAGATATCGATTTCATTATTTTCGCTAACTAGTAATCTTGAATGATGACATTAATGTCACTTGTATAAACATCGTTAATTTACATCATTATCGTTCAAGTTGATAACGAATTGTTCCATATAATCATCTCATATACTTTGTGAGCCAATAACTTGCATTTATATAACTTATTTCTCTTTTTATATGTTTTAGCCCGTTTTCATTAATCCATCCCAAAATTATACCATCCGTGTCCCTGAGGTAAGCTTCCAAGAATATGTCTAGTGAATATGAATAATTATTACCTTTCCGAAGAACCAACCCACTTTCATAGAATTCAAGTATTATTGAGAAAAGTTATTAGATTTGTTGTATGCTCTGGTACTCCACGACTGACTATAGATGCTTTCCAAAATATGGTTTCCGTGATTGCTATCTAAATTTTGCTGAATCACTTGAAAATATCCAATTTTCTCAGTATGAAATATATGTGGAAATATTTACAAATGTATTGATTAAAGTATATAAGTATCAGTGGAAAAGTACTAGAGAACATCAACTTAACTTGTACTTTGTAAACTTACTCATTCTTCATGCTTCTTCTCAATTTGTTCTTATTTGTCACGTTTCAACATTTGGAACGTTTTCACCTCTGTTTCGCCATACTTTTGATTACTCAAATGGATTGTATGTATGTGTTTGTAGAATGCAACTGTTGGCTCAACAATTCTTCAAGTGCGTGCTGTAGACTCTGATATTGGTAACAATGGCGTGGTTCGCTACAAGTTTCGTCAAGAGTTCTCCAGGCACTGGGAAGCGTTCAATATCGACTCAACAACAGGGGTTCTCACGTTAGCTCAACCACTGGATCGTGAAAAACAAAAGATTTATCATGTATGTTTCAAAAGATAATGTAGTATAGCAACTTTTCTCCTTTCCTAATGTACCATCCACCACCATCACAACACCGTGATCCTGATCATCCTTTTTTTGCAGTGCAGTAGTAGTACCTTGCAGACTTTTGGCTCTTCCCTTTTTCCCATTTTGCGTTTAGAATACTAACCATAAAAGAATAATATTGACAAAACGGTTTTTGTATTGCAACTGTGTGTTCAAACACGTAAAATGAAAATGTACTATAGCATACCCATAGCCCTCATCTGGATACATAGAGCGGAAATAAGTGCAATTTTTCTTGTCTTTAAAGGATTCCGATTCGTATTCATCTTTGTCAGCTTAAATGAATATGAGAGTTTTTTGTAACTATTGTTCTACACCCTTTTTAGTCTTCTCTATATATGTACCTATATCCTTTTTTGATTTGTTCATCATTCATGTCTGAAGGCATAAAAAGCAATGAATTCTTTTCTATCATTTTTGATGAATACACAATCGCAATACATTTTCACTTTCATATGTGTTTGATCATAATCATTGATCATTGCACTAAACTTCTATCGTCATCATCATCAAAATAATACATCTTTTATCTTTTTCTTTCCAAAAAAAAAAAACCAAAAATAGCTTCGAATTGAGGCCTACGATCTTGGAATACCAACCCCACTTTCATCCGAGTTGGACCTGACAATTTTAGTGAAAAATATTGATGACTACAAACCAGCTTTCATGCAATCAGAGTTTGTAACTGAGCTAACAGGTAAAAGAAAATTTGTGTTTTTTTCGTCTACTAACTTTTTAAAACTTGTTCGTAACATCTTTTTTTGCTTGTCATCACACTTTTGTTACAACTTTTCCTTTCTCTTTAGGCAAACATGTTGAAATGAAATAGTAGAGCAGTTAAACTTTTGTAAGTAGGTTTGGATGTATGTATACCTAATATATAGCATTACAAAAGATCTTAGCTTAAATCTAAAAAAAGTATTGATGAAATCATAACTCGTTTCATTTCATAACTTGGCTTTTGGAAGAAGCAAACTTTCTCACGCCGCCTTTGAGTGAAAACAGTGAAAAAGTTTGCCTCGCTTCAATCCACGTTCACATGTTGAAAAGTAGAAAGGATAGTTATAATAAAGTATACAATGAACAACCTAACTAAACTTGGAAAAAGTTGTTAAAATGCTTATCGGTAAAAATAGAAAGTTTTTAATGGTTCAGTTGCGAAACGAACGAGTTTATTTTTACGGTGTGTGTGATGCGGCATGATGTGATGTAGCATATTCCATTTTTTCCTTACAGAAAATACGCTGCCGGGGAAAGAACGTGTTCAGCTGCCTTCCACAGTGGACCGAGATGATGAAGATGAGGAAGAGAAAAAGACATCTCAAGTGTGTTACTTTATTCTTTCCGACAAGAGTACAAACAACTCCCTCAGATTCTTTCGGGTTGATCCAGTAACTCATATACTCTCTGCACAAGTAAAATTGGACCGTGAGAAGCAGAGTAATCACACTTTGGTCATTTTTGCGACGGAGGACTGCCATGTGGATTTGAGCAAGATTGACATTTCTAGAATGGAGGAAACGTCTTTGCTAAGAGTCAAAATAAATGTGGTGGACGTCAATGATAATGCGTATGTTTTCTTTTTCTTTTTGTCCTTGAAAAAAAAGTTGTGTTATTTCTAGTTTTATTAGTAGTTTTATTACTTTAATGCTTTGTTTGATCCGGATTACAATTTATAATGTGAAATAACTTTGTTTATAAGCAAAAACAAAGTAAAATAAGAAATAATAATAAGAAGTAATAATGTTTGCACATAACATTTTTTGCATCTATTCAAACAATATATTGGATTATATAACCGTACTAAGATGGAGTTGGATTTTAAGTAATCTGGAAAGTTATGAGAGTAAAACGAGAAAGGATGATAATGAAAAAAGACAGGCAGTTCAGCTCTACTCATTTGTCGCTTGTGCCTTTTTAACTACACGAGGCAAAACATGGGTTTTCCATTATGCATAATATAATGTAATTTTGTTTTGTTATTATTTTTTAGACCTCGCTTCATCAAAAAAGTTTTCACTGGAGGAGTATCCACAAGTACCGACTATGGAACAGAGTTTATGAGAGTTGCAGCAACAGATGCGGATTCTGCACCGAATGCAAAACTGAAATACTTTATAATACATCCAATAACCATGTCCTTGTCAGAGGGTTTAAGCCACTTAATTAATAATGACAACCCACTGTTCAGCATAGACTCCAAAACAGGAGCTATCAGCCTGGCCTTTGATCCCCAACCAGACATGAAGGGCCATTTTATTATTAACGTGGGAGTAAACGATACGGGCGGACTGACAGACCGAGCTAAAGCTTTGGTTTATCTACTCCGAGATGATCAAAAGGTGAAAATCGTTGTAAGAATGAGTCCACTAGAAGTCCGTCAGCAAGCGGAAGTCTTCACAAGGACCCTCGGCAACGTGACCGGGCTTATTGTGAACGTTGATGAAAATTTCAAGTATCATGAGAATAAAGATGGGTCGGTGGACAAGACGAAAACCGACTTTTACATTCATCTTGTACACCCCAAACAAAATGCGGTTTTGGAGGTGCAAGATGTGCTGAAGCTTATAGACTTGAACATTGAGGAGTTGGATGAGCTGTTTAAGGATTTCAACGTACTAGACACTCAAGGGTCCACTTACGTCTTGGCTGCAAATAAGGCATCCGAGGATACGAAAAATCTCTTTTTAGTGTACGCCACGGGATCCGCACTATTTCTCGCTTTGCTACTCCTCGTCGTCATTTCCTTGTGCTTTGCTCAACGGTCCAAGTATCAACGACAGCTCAAGGCAGCAACGGCAAACGCCTACGGTACTAGAAATAAAGAAACTTCTCGAGTTCCTCCTTCTTCTCCGAAGAGCATTCTGAAGAGAAAACCACGCTGTTATAGCCACAGCAATGGTTATACTAATCACAATAGTAGCTGCTCTTCCTCTAGAATCATTCTCTTTGAGCCTGCAGAGTTTCAGATGTCTTCTTCGTCGGAAACATGAATTCTTTTCTTCTGTAGCTGCATATTATTCCAAAAAAATATCTTCATGCCTTTCTCTCTCTCGCCTCTGTTGTTGTCCTGTTTTTGTGTACCTGTCTGCTGCAGTATATCCTGTTGGTTTACTAATCAAAACTCTTTTTATATAAAAATATATATATTCCGCTTATAGCTTTCTAGCTTTTATACAATTTGCTTCACTAAAATATATAACCCATTTTCTACGTTTAATGCATGTCAATGTGAATATACTGAAATTCCGTTCTGTCCAGAACCAGAAACAAGTTAATAATTTAATCTGTTTCATCTATTTTCCAAGAAAAAGGCTTTTCTATTTTACTTTTTTCCAATTTTCCAAGAGATTCTGACGTGCATCACGTCACATGCTTAGAAAGGGCTGGACAAGTCAATTACCGTTTTTTAGTATTGTTAAAGCCCTTTCATTGGACCATCACGAATTCAATGTTTTTTGCCCATTGCGTTGTACAGCTGCAATAGCAATACCTTCATGATTTAGTAGCAATGTTTTATTGTACCTACATATTTTATAGATGTTATTTGATAGCTTATCTCTAGACATTTTTCTGGCAGTTTTTTTCCCAGTCCTTATTCCACAATTTCATTTTAAAAGAGTCGTGTGGGTATTGGGTATCTACTTTTTCTGGTTTTGTTTGCTTTTCCCTTTTTTTTGCTTGTGACGCGACGCTCCACTCCACTCGCGTTTGCAACATATTTATGAGTTGTGCTACACTTTCTCTCTCTTTCTAGTTTGCTTGCTTTCTCTGTTATGCTACCATCAATATAGAATACTAATGAAATGTGTGTCTGGTTAAAGAAACGAGGGAAATGATGTTATTTGTTCGTTTTTTTCTCTCTCAAAAAGGCTCCAGCTCAACAATTTTGCCAAGGTCAGGGAATGTACCAAATACAAACTTGATGAGCAACGAGGGTTCAAACCCCATTTGGATGCAGGCATATCACAACACATGGTGCAAAGAGGATTCACTCAGGTAAATAAAATATGATTATTTCATGAATTTCACGATGAAGATGTTTCCTTGATCTTGATCTGTTCCAAATTAAGTACTACACATATTTATATTTAATACACTTGCTGGTTATCATAACACATGGGGTTTCCTTATTCTCTGTATTAATGTAAGAATTGCTTTGCATGTTGATATTGTGTCGTGTCTGTTTTCTACTTAACAAAAATATTTATAAAGCTTGTATAACACATTTACTCACTCAGCTCCTCCAATAAATTCTTATCGGGATAAAATGGATATAATGTAAATAAAAATGCGCGAGTATTTTTCCCACGTCTGTTCTTGTGTTTTTGGATTTCTCCATTTTTCCTTTTCACTTTAATATGCCACATATTTTTCATGTCCTTGGCCTTCTCTTTGTATATAAAAATTGGATAAAAAACAAAAAAGCTATGACTGCAGATATTTTACATATTATGATTTCGGTGATTTTTCATAGGGATTCCGTTACACCCGCTGCTGCTACCAGTAGCTCTGCAACAGCTGCTGCTTCTACGTCTACCTCAAATGCCAGCAATGCTGCCAGTAGTAGAAGCAATGCAAAAAATAATGAAAGTGTTCTTCTTGTGATTCGATGAATGAACAAGACTATTATAGAATCTCTGCTTTTAATATAATAAATCTTTACATATTTAGCTTATGTACATATTTATATTATACCTATAGGAGAAAAAAGATAAAGCTTTCATTTTGGTCATAATACAAGTATAATGGGCCTATATTATGAAACAACATGCATATTAAGATTCCTAGGCTAGGCTAATAAACATTCCAGTTTCACTGTTTAGAAAAGACCTCCACCTTGAATGCTACTGTGACTTTTACACACACGGAAGCAGCCAGGTTAGGTTTTTTGGCAATGACCTAGCAAGCAGCAGAGAGAAGTTTTTAAATTTAGTTGAATAATATATGTTTGTATCATCGTCCTTTTTTATTAAGAGTCTAGGTAGATTTTGAAGAAAGAAATGCAGTGATATTTGTTACGTGATAGGTAGAATAGCGAGAAAGTAAAATGGAAATGGAACGTGATCTCTCGACAAGTAGTTTTTAATGAAAATAATGCGCATATTGCATGTAGATATCATATACACCATGTTCACAAAAGCTTCACATAAAAATGTTTTGTGTAACAAAAACATATATACCCAAGCACACATTTCTGGGGAGCTGTTGGATCAAAAACTAGAAAAGGAGCGTTGGTAGAAAACGAGGAAATGTTTGCACGTAAGCACAGAAGCAATTTGGTAGATTAATTTCTCACATTGCCCCTACTTTTTTGGGGTTTTTGCTACTTGTGATATAATGTGTAGTAAAATAGTATGAAGGTATTTAAGTTGGGGCATCATTTACTCAATTTCTACTGTATAAAATCTTATGAAAATTCTGGTTTATTTTTGGCTTAATTTTGTAGATAATACACACATGTGGGTTATTATGCTATGGTGGGAAAAACGTTACATCGCATCGGTGGTGCGGTGGGTTGGTTTTGAGTTGTTGACTTTTTTGTTTGAAAGTCTCTCTCTCTGCCTGGTTTGTAAATATTTTAGCAAAAGATGCTTTACGACATGTATAAAATTTTATAGTTTGCTGAATCCCATTAATGTTGTACGTGTAGTGTGAGTAGTAGTCAGTAGTTTAATTATGTTGTATAAGTAGAATTATTATTTAGTATGTTGGGGGAAATAACTGCAGTGAGTACAACATCCAAGGTGAAGGATAACATGATGGGGTCGAAAATGTAATAGCTGACAAAGTCTAAATAGAAATAGACAGAGGTGATTTTAAGAAGTTACTCAAATGTAATGTAATTTTCCAGTGATAACTCTGAGTCAAGGGACTCGTTGGATGAGAATGCGATCGCTACTACAGCCACAGAGTCCGCGTCACCTCCATCCTCTCACATGAGAAGTTTTGGTGGATCGGATATTTCTCGAAGGAATGACCTCAATCGAACCTATCATCGTAATTTGATTTATACCAATCGAATCGACCAACAACAGAATGCTCCATGTCTTATTCTCAAGAAGCATCTTGAGACGACTGAATTGTAAAAAAAGAAAGGTAGCATGATGGAAAAAAGAACGACTGTGTATTTTGTAGTGAAGATGATGAAGTAAGAGTAGTTTTTTTCTTAAGATATTACAAGAGAACATAAAGAAGAACATAAAATGTTATCACGTTGTTCCAACCAAACTACTCATTCAAAGCGACTTACCAATTTTCTAGCTTATATCTAAATACAAGCACTCAAACTAATACCCGGTGATATGATGATGATGATAAAGTCACATGAATTACCTTTTCCTACCCAATTATCATTTGCGATTCCCAGATGTTTCCTGCAAAACGACGTTGTTTTTGCATGTGTGTACCATGTAGGCATACTACATCATACAAGTTTAATCAGTGGAATTGGTGTAAGTACATATTTAATAATATTGTGTATACAAATACAATACATGTAATATAGTATCAAAATTGTAGGGATTTGTTTCTTAGAATGTGAGGAAGTTGGATGGTTTAACTTACAAAAGAGTAGATTGGAGTTTTGGATATAGTATTATTGCTAGAATAGGTTTACTCTTCTAAACTGTATATATATTTTGTGTACAAAAATTTGTATAATTTCACACGTAGATTCAGCGAAGACATTATATGTTATTCACGTTCGTTCTGGGGAAAGGTCTTTTTCTAAGCATATATATTTCAGTTACAATGACGGGGCAATGTTAACAATTTTATAACGTTTGTAGTACAATAGTAGTAATCTTTTGTGTGTGGGGGGAAGCAGAGGACAATGATTGATTGCCATATAATACATATAACGTTTCCTGAATTCATAAAAACCAGGTTGAATGATGAAACATACATAGATTTTTCTCTCCAGATTTAGGTTAGTCAGGAGGAGAAAGTTGCAAATAAAAATAGCCAACACAATGAGGCTTCTTTCCCTAACCTTCATTTGTTCTCATCACTATCACCCACACAGATCACATTCATGCATGCATACGTTATGTAAAATGAAAAAAAGTATGAAGGGGAAATGAAAAAAGTAGTTGAATAGGAAAGGAAGCCCTTCCAATTCGACATTTTTGGTTGAACAAGCTATTTGCCATATTTAGAGTAAAGTAATCATGTTCTGTGTATATAAGAAAGGTACCATTTTTGTCCTCCCACGTTTTTGTAGACATTTGTAAGAAAGGATGTGTAGTTTGTTAGCAGTTTAGTGTACATCTGCGAATTTCGATTGTGATTGGGAGATAGAAAATGGGGAATAGTAAAATGTAATCATATTGGCTACGATATACTACGAAAGGTAATTTTTCTGTGGAAGTAAATAGGTAACATTTCCGGTTCATACATTAATAGAATAAGAATAAGTTAGCTTTACTACGAAATATTTTCTTCGAAAAAAAATGTGCAGGAAAAGCGAGTAGGTAGAGTGCATACTCGTATGAATGCATAATTAATTTTTACTTGGAGGACGACGCCACTTACCCACGTGATCAGGAAATGCTCCCTGTCGTCTTGTAGCAAAATGACAAGAGTGGTGACTGCTGCTGGTAAATTAGCACTTTCGTAGAAATCTCATTTTCTGCATTGCGAAACATAAGTTGTCAGTCACAGTGATCTAATATTATTGTTCAAAAAGTCACAACGCTGCTAATGTGAAGTGAAGGAGTTGAAGTTGAGTTCTTCAAATAAATTGTTAAGTACCTTTGTGGTACCACAGCTCACTATATTACTCTAGTGCCCTGTGGTGCCCTAGTGGTACTCTAGTGCCCTTCGAGTAATATAGTGCCCTGTGGTGGTACTTACTACTACTAACCTGTGAAACATTCAATATTACTTGATAGTATTACAAAAATACATATGTTAAGCCATAAGCTCTGAAAAGCTTTAACTATGATTTTATACATTTTTTGTATGCCATATAAATATAATTTAAGCCTATCAATATATACCCTTTTTGTGTATGGTTTTAATACAATTTTTACTGTTAAAAATATAAATGTAAGTTATGATATTTAAATACTGTTTTTTTAATAATATTGAAAAAGACAAAGAAGGCATTAAATAAATAAAGCTCTTTGACAAATTGTCAATTTTTGATAAATAAGCTTGTGTTGTAGTTGTATTATGAATTTGGCAATTATTTTTTCCGTTTCACTCCTACAAATGACACGCAATATACCTGTATTTTGGGAATCCAGTAGGTCGGGACTACTCCAAGTCAAACATCACGTGGACTAACACAACGCGTCGGTGTATCGCTCACTTGAAAACTCAAGGTAAAATACTTCGAGTATACAATAATTGGAGACCTTCAAAACTTAATCATTATCATTACCCCATCGACATCGACGTTAGCCTACTAGCACAAAATTTTACTTGATTGCGAGTGACGTCTGACATGAGCCTACTGTTGGTTTTTTACTTAAATTCCGATACAAGACACATATGCAAACAGCGACCCACACCACCACCACCAAACCAAACTGCTTTGTACTGGTGTAAGGGACGGGAACATCTATAAACTATCAGCAAATTGCAGCTGTCCAATATGGTAAGCGCTTTTAGTTATCAAAAACAAAATTAATTTTGCCATTATTGGAAATGGCAAAGTAGGGGATCTGCGTCACAAAATGATGGAAATGAAGTAGGATCGCGTGTTATACAACAGTTGAATGCAGAGAGAAGAGAAAGTTCACAAATGTAAATACCTACTTTAATTCTGGCGCAGCGGTGTAAGCAAAAGAGTTAACTTGAACAAGCCTTTTGTTGTGTTGTAACCTTCTGATACTTTTTCTTCCTGGATAATAGTAACTTGCTTTGTTTCTCTGACTAAACCACTTAAAATGTTGGTTTTATACATGTTTCTAATCTTTCGCAAGTCCAAAGTTCGTCGAATGAATGGGCGTTTATTGGATTGAACTTGAAGTGGGAGCGGTCATTGTAAATCAGAGAGTTGACTTGACGCGCAATTTTTTGGTAATCAACGTATTTTACATTACTACAAACTACAATTCATGCATAGGCTAGACTGATTTACTCACGACATGCCAATGTTTCCAATGAACACGATTTTCCTTTTTTCGGTTTAAGTTCCGGACTCGGGAAAAATACAATCGTAAAAATGTTACAATGTGTTTTTAAACGTACATTACTTTTCAAATGTTTGGTACTTAAAATTTTTATTATTTATAAAACTACTGTTTATTTCCTGAATTTGCTGAAACTTTACAGAAAACATACAAAGAAAGGTATAACCGTAATAGAATATGTAATCTTAAACATATATCTAACAAATATAGTGTATCCTGAAATAAAAAGATACTTTTTTACCTTTTATGTTCCTAGTATGGCTGCACTAGAAAGTATGGAATTTAACGAGTTTCTACTTATTTTTTGTCATTTAAAAACTACAGTCGTTTTTATGCATCCGTAAAAGTTTGGTATTGAGTGTTAGACAAGTAGTAATAAAAATAACATACCAGAAAAAATAACTCTTTGGTGTTTAAAGGTACTATACATAAATTAATTATACCATGTTAAAAATAACCAAGATATCACATTTCTTTGAGTTAAATACAGGAATTCATTAACTTTCTCTTCAAAATTGGATGCGTGGGTGAATGTTTAGGATTTCCATTTTTAATCTATAGCTTCTCTTAAATTAAACTGAACAAGCTCTCCACACAAACAAAAAAGCGATCAGAATTGAAATGTGAGTCACTAGCATATCAGGATCTGTGTGTAAATAATCTGAAGCCGTCGTTAGCTTCAAGGTTATTTTCAGACTGCGCATTTGATAATGTAAATCGTAAATATTAGTATACACCACTCGCTTCTCATCTATTTTTTGTTGTTGTTTTTGCAACGGATTTGAGAAGAATTCAGTGTGAAGCAACCGTTGAGATTTTTCTTTTCGCAACAACTCAGGCAGCTCAGAATTGGTTTGCACAACACCAAGAGATGATGTTCCCCGTTCCTGTCCTCCATGCTTGTTAATAATTCATAAAGAAAAATTCAGAGAAAATATTCGACTAGAATGGAAGAATAACGTATAATAAAAAAATATGGATCACCTTTCCAGCAGCTGCATGTCGCATGTCTACTTCGGGGAAACCCCAAAATTGGAAAGTACAAGATTGCATGTAATGAAAACATTCCTCTCAAGACGCCCCACTGGTTGCAACTTCTTTCACGGGTTGTTCCTTTCATACTTCATACATGTTTCACAATTTCTGTCCAGCATCACGGCATATATCCGGCAAGTTTGCAACTTTACACACAGTATGTAGGCTTTTAGGTATGTTATGCAAGTTGCGAAAGTTAGTCACGCTCTTTCATTCACTAGTCCAACTTAACTTGTACTTTATGTTGAGGTAATTGTTTGTCCATTTTGTGAAGATATGGATGGTGAAAAAAGAAGAATAAATGAATAGTTGCAAAAAGGACATAAATCGAACCGGTGTGTTGCAAACTTATTTACACAAGCAGCAAGAGAGCAATTCTGGCGAGAATGGGAACCAATAAAAATGTTGCAAAGCACGGAAAATGAAAAAAGGAAAGGTTTTTGAGAAAGAATTTACTTATCTTTCCATCCGTCCCTCCATAAAAAATCTCTTTTTTTGTTCCTGAGAACATGTAGCAAACAAGACACTCAAAAGGAAACTTACACGATGCAGATGCACACATGACGGCCCATTCAACCTTTTTATGTTGATTTGACCAAAAAAAATGGAGAAAGAATTTGAACGAGGTTGATGCTCTTTGAGTCTATGAAATTTCGGTCAAATAGATTCCAACTATGCAATTGATTGGATGGAGGTAATAATAATGATGCAATGTGCACAAACTATTTTTGGATAAAAGAAATGGTTCAAAAGCGGTTCATATTGGATAATTTCTTTTTGTTTTGGAACAGAATATGAATTGGGTATTAACCCGAATTTAGGAAAATGGAAAAAAGAGAAACTATTCACAGCCGTTATAATGGTTATGTAATTGAATACGAATAAGTCGAGATATAAAAGAATAAGCAATAGATGCATTTATTTTACTATCACATATCATCTTACCGTTTGTAAAATTAAATGAAACTGGTACAAATTTGAAAAGAGGCAGATTTTACAGAGTCTAATTCACTTGTTAGAATACACTGCGCTGAACAATAATCGACATTACTACGCTACACTAGCTAGACTAGATTGTAAAATTCAGATTTTTTAATTTTTTAAATATGTTCATTCATTTCATAATATATATCACATTTAAAAAACTGCACAGCAATGTTATTTTTTGTCCCATTAAAGTATGTGTACACTGTACACTAAGATTTTATTTCGCTTTCCTCCGTCAAATTCATACAGAACAAAAAAATAGTGTCTTATGTCCTATTAACAAGGTCGATACGCTTGAAATGACTGTCATTAAGCCCTCGAATACACACGTGATCCACAATTTCCGTAAAATGTTACAATTTTCACTGGTACGGAGAGAACGTTGGCTTCGCCCCAGTATTTACATCATTAACGTTTCCTTCGTCAACATCATTTTCGTTCTCTCTTGACTGAATTTCTTTCTTCCTTTCCAGTAAAAAATCTAAAAAAAAATGTTGAAAACAACAGAACAAGAGATCTTTTTGTTTTAAAGAGATAAAGGGAAACGGAACAAAAATATTTTGCATGTGGACTGTGTGAATGGACGCGTAGGGAAGAGGAAGATTACATAAACAAGAACACCATGCTCAAAAGTACTTCAAAAGCTCGCCTAAGCTTATAGAATTTGTTTTTCTTTGGGAAACCGGAAAAAGAAAAACATTTATAGCATAAACAATGGCTTGTTGTAGCGATTTGTGTGCTAAATAGAGCACAAAAACGTATAAAAGTAAGCTTTGTGTGTAGTTTGCTAGATTTAAACACGCCTGTTAAACTACCAGAATTTACCATTGTTGCAAACTGCGTATCAGAAAAAAGCTCAACGCATTTTTGTTTATGCACTATAATTACTGTGACTGTGACTGTAACATTTAATAGCTTTCTGGAAATAATTGATTTCGCTATTTACTTAAACACGCTAATATAAAAGCACATTTTTACACATAGGTATACATTTTTATGTTTGTGGGTCACGTGTATGTCATTTTCTAACTCAATGAGTTGTAAGTAAAAAGTGTACTGTACCTGCAGTTTGGTACAAATTAGAATGCTGAAAAACTCCAATCAAACTATAAAATGTGGAATACGACCCATTTCTAAGCTTCCACAATTGCAATGTACGGTAAATAATTTGTTTCCATTTTGCACTACTTCCGTATTTACCAAATTTGATTGTCGATTGATCCAAGTCGTTTGTTCTCTCTTGATTACAGCTTTTCGTCTGCTTGAATTCATTTTCATTCTGATTGTATTCTTCCTCCTTTCCGCTCGAAGGCTCGGTAAAAGTATTCCCAGTTGGTTTCTGAATATCCAATAAGTTATTTCGTTGATGTAACTCTCGTCTCTCCCAATAAATTTTTCGCACCATTTTTGCCATTCGGGTTTCCTCTTCCGTAGCTCTTTGATGATCCATCGTTTTGATCTGACAAAGAAGGTCTTTGATAGATAGCACATCTAAGCTCAGTAAGCCGTTCATATTTCTCAATACTTTCTCCCACCCCGGGACAGTGAGAGCTTCATCGCAGTTATACAGAATTAGATTTCTCAAGGTTTCCAGACATCCATTTGTTACTGCAATATAATATTACAATGTCAATAGATATGATTAAACACATACATTATATTATTATATAACTTTGCGTGCGTCATGTATTGTATTTCATACAAGTATACAAATCACAACTGCTTTTTAGATTGAAACGACGATGGTGCGATGACAGTGATACGACCTACTTGAAAGCAATTTATGCTAGAAAATATTTTTATTTCTCTCGTATAAACTTACAAAAGAAATCTCGCAAATCAATGGGATCCGATGAGGCCTTTGTTTTATTATCTGTCCCTGTCCGCTTCTCTTGACGAGCTCTTCGTTTTCTGTCAATGAAAGAGAGAGCATTGTTTGATTTGTTATTACACTCGTGAAGGTCGTAAAGCCTTTCTCCAATGATAGCACCACCGTCATCCTTTCTTCGTCCATAGTAAAAGTCGTGTTGTTTTGTAGAAGTACAGTATTCTTCTAAAATGATGAACTAAAAATATATATCTTTTACTTTTAATTCATCATTTTCTTTTTTTTCTACTGGGATGATTTCTGCCTTTTACTTACCTCTGTTTCACTTTCATTATCGAAAACAACTTTTGTTTCATTTTCTTGCTTTTCTGGTAAAAGGTTGGAAGAAAGCTTACGCAAAGTTTCAGATTTGGAATCTACCTTACATAGCCATTCAAGCAGGATTCCCAAGGCCCCATCGTCCCTGAAAAAAAAAGAGACAAAAAGGTTACAACGAATAAAGGAAAAACAAAAATAAAAATCTAGTTAAAAAAGTGTGGCTTATGTACTTGGAATGTGATATGAAAAAAGTTGCAGAACTAGGTCAGAAAAAGGCGCAGAACCATATATGAGTTTACGAAGTTGCAAGACGCAATTCTGTTGACACAAATATTATTACAGTGTGTCAGCAAGCATAAAAGATTTCAAGAAAAAAGAAACAATTTTGTATTTTTGAGATCATTTCAAGCAAAGAAATCGGATAAAATGTACAGATTTTTCGATTTTATATAAATTTGTATTTCAATATAATTTGTTTTTGTATAGATGAACTATCCCCATTTAGTATACATACATCTGTGTCTGAAAAGCTATAAAGGTTAAAAATGTGGGACAAGAGTAGACTTATTTGTTATGCCAAAGGAAAATAAATGTTATCTTAATTCACTGCTCGGCAAAGCTGCAATCTATTATGTGTCATGTAGTTCACTTGAAGTGTTTTATGGGCTTCAATAATGATTATGATTAGTTCTATGACAAGAACTTTTCGCATGCTTAATATATAGTAGTATTGGACTTGGATGAAATATTTTTGTGCATATGCATCTTCGTTAAATCTAATATACTGCACTGTCCAAAACTTCAATCAAACCAGACTAACTTTGAATTCAAGAGAAGCCTTAGCAGCGCTTGGGCTTGTTCTGGTGCTGAATTAATTCCGTGACACTTATCCACTCTGTCGTATTCTATGCGTGTCAATTGGCCATCTTCAAAAAGGTAATCAAGAAGTGATGACAGTCCTTCATCTCCAGTCTCTGAAGTTTTGACACAGCTACTGGAACTATTTTTATTGATGTTGTTTGCTGCATGCGAAGATGGCAACTGTTGGAGTGCAAGTATGCTTTGAATTACTGATTGTTCATTTTCTTTTACTGCTCGCTTCAGGGGGCTATCATTCGCACTTTCACCACTGGTGGTGGTGTTGTTCTTTGATTTATCACTTCTAAAGACTTCAGTCAGTGATATGGACATGGGTTCTGGCATTGAAAATGGCATTCTGTCAACCGTTGAATTATTTATCCCAGAAAATGTGTTAACAGATTACACTGAACTTGGAAAGGTTAAACGAAAAACTTGACAATGCTGTTCGCAATTTCTTTCCAGGCTGTACAATTCGTCATTTAATTGTCTAGGGTCCACTATTATTTTATGCCTTTAGCAAATTCTCTCATTTCATTTAATTTCCAAACTGACACTGAATGAACAGCTTGTCAGCTTCTTAATGCATGACGATAGTATGCATGCATATGGTTAAATTTTGCTATAAAATCGAATCTAAATGTTGGTAATAATCAGGACCAGCGTTATAAAGCTTAGACAACTTGACGCACTGGTAATTGCAGTCATGATGTATTATTTCATTTTTAATACCAACACGTGCAAACTATGGACATTTAGTTGTCTCGTGAACTTGGCACGCGTCCGTGGATGTCGTCTTCAACGATTTGAAGCAAAACACCATTTAAATAATATCGATATGTGGTAATGGCAATCCAAATGAAAATCAGTAATTTTTTAAAGTCATTTAAACTATGCACAGTTACTTTGTTTCAATAATGGGAGAAAATTAAAAATGGTTTACCAAATCAGTAAATACTTTTAAAAGATATACATAATCGAAAAACTTGGGGTTGTATACGAAATTACGAATGAAAGCATGCAAATAAAAATACATTAAAACACTTTTTCCTTATCAGCGCGAAATGTGTTTTTTATTTTGATAAGCATGCCAATCGTCATTGTGTTTGATTGTACATTATCTGGAAATTTTTGGACACATGTCTATGCCTACATAGCTCGATGTTCTAAACGATGAAATTTCTGTAAACAAAGTGTGGACATTTAAGCCACCTTTGCATTTGTAGTTTGTAATAACTTGTAGCGGATTGTATCCATTATCGTCGATTGTTTTCCCTGCTGCACTATCGACAATTTTATCATTATCTCTCAAAATTGACGGTGTATGTAGCTTAAGTCTAAACATCATATTTGAATAAATTCTTTTTAATCAGTACATCATCATGTCATCATTAATTACAATATAACCGTCATCGTGTCGGGCTAATATTGTTGTTTATGTTTCTAGTAGTATCCTAATAGTCTACTGACGGACTGATTTTTTCATCAAACACTTTTTTGGTTTACCGTTAGAAAATTCAACCTCGCACACAAAATGCAATATGTTTATGTAAAGAAGAAAGTAAACGGAAAATTTTGTATCATCTTAATTATTTAGATACGTAAACAGAAGTTGTTCAACGAATTTGACTGCCAATACATGGCAAACGAAATATGACTCAGGAAAATTTCTGCTCACGGTCACGAGTTTGAAAATTAATTACAGGCTTTGTTACGAAAATCTATCGGTAAATAGACAAAATATATTATAACTCAGCACTTGGTGGTGCTTATACAACTTTTGTGTTTACAACGGTAACAGTTATATAAAAATTCATGCATGCATACTACCATCATCGTTCAGTGGGACCACCTGCATGAAAGTATTAGCAAATTCGGTTGATAAATAATTCTCACAGCCTGATAGGTGGTGGTTTGAAACTGCCATTATTATATCTCCAGAGAACAACAACTTTAATTATGTCTTTATTGGAATTAGTCCTAATTATCTTACGAGATATTTTGTTTCGTCATAATTTTGAATAACCACATATATTCCTTAAAAAGCCAGCATATTAGTGCCAATGTCAAAGTTTTAATTCAGTAACGTTCTAGTTTCTGATACTATTAATTATTAGTTTAGCCATACCTGAAGTGCTCTCCTTTACTCCCTTCTGAATGTAACTTTAATTAGCAGTCGGGTGTATCATATTTTCATATTTGCTGCACATCCCAGTTTCATATACAATTAGCAGACAAGTAATCCTGCACTGCACTGCCAATAGATGTGTATATTTCCAAGAAGAGAAGAAAAAAACCTGAGCTAGAATCATTCGCACTCTTTCCACTTTATACTTTATACCCTATCTACTACTTCCTGGCAAACATAGTAAAAGTAATAATGATGATACAATTTGTGCTGGAAAAATAACAATCCTTGTAAATATAGGTCAGGCACCTAAAGCTTGGCAATGTTTACAATTGAAGTACATCTATACATTTGTTTTCAGGTCAAATAAAACCAAAAAGTACAACATTACGATGAATGATGAACACAATCGAATACTGTTTCCAGACACGAGATAAGCATCTTCCGCATAGGTACATGTACTGAAACATAATGTACATTGCATTGTATAATACAAAACAATTCGCTTTCTTTCATTTCTCCTAACAATAATAATCTTGTCACATCGAAGTAATGTTTAGCCCAGTTATTGGGGAGTAGTGTGCTGTGTGCTCTGTGTTTATATGATGGCTGGATTATGTCTGCGTCTGTCTGTCCGTCCCATCCCATTCATATCCTTCGTGTTCCATAATTAATTACTTTTAGATTCTGTGATGCTGCGTAAAAAAGTGACGTCATCACAGACTTGAGGTAAAAACAACCAAAAAACCTTCCAGTGTAGTGCATCTCTGAACAATAACATATTTTTCGTGGCTTGTCTAAATCCTCTTACTTTTTACTGCATAATTTTTCCCAGCGGTCAAAGCCCTTTTCACTTTTTTCTACCATTTATCTCTTTCTTCCGTTTATTTTGTAGCATACTTCATTCCTCCTCTTCCATCAGACACATTCGATATTAGTAGAGAAGTGGATTGTGGTTTCCTGCTGGATGCATATGCTGTTTTTGAAATGGGGTGAAATGAGCTCTTTTATAAATTGTATTTGTACAAGTGTGTGGGTTGGGTTGTGCAAGAAAAGAAAGTTTAATTGGGCCCTGTAGAGCAATGACATTTATATATTATGCACTTCATAAAGATAGCTTCCGTGTGTAAAAAGTTGTGTTCTTCCTAAACGAGAAACTATATTGTATAATATGTAGTTCAGATGAAATGTGCATGTATGCATAACAAGGAACAATAACGTACGATTGGATTCTATGATATTGTTACAACAAACAAAAGAAAGTTCCGTATTTACATAAATATGCATGCACTCGTAACAACATGTGTATCATAATACAAATCTAAATGGAAACATTAGCTTACTTTCTTTCCAAAACCATTTTTGTAGTTGATTGTGAAACTATCAAATTTTTGTGCATCGCTCTTTTGCCCTCTTTTTTGGCGAGATTTTAAATATTAAAGAGAAAACACATCAAAGAACAAAGCGAAGTATGAAAGCATATCATAGCATCATTGATGACATGGTTCGCAACAATCGCAACTTGCAAGAAATAAAAGGAACTGACCTATACATTCATAAATATGAACACTTATGCGATGATTTCTTCTTTTTTTCGTTTTACATTCACGCGATTCCGATGCATGAAAAATCTAAAGCAAAATAATATACAGAAAATGATACAGAATACAGAAATCAGCTTACAACATATACATATACAAAACTGATGACATTAAGATCCAGACCCAACACCTAATCAAACCAGTTTTAGAAGCGTATGATAAAATTTGGATCATAAGATTTCATTTTCATTTGATTCAAACCAGAAATTGATTGAAGTTTTTAGTTTTATTACACAAGACACAGACATGTTGTTTGCTAACTCTATTAGAAGAATATATTTTATTTTCATGGAATTTCAGCGCTACAAAAATGTCAAAGTTTTATGAGACATTTCATTTTCATTGCTGTTTGGCTTGGGAAATATCAAGTTGTTCTTTCTTGCAATGACGTTTTATCTCTCTCAACATTTCCAATTCGTTCAGCAGTATTAGCTTTGATTAAAGAAAGTGGCCCATCTTTGTCGTGATTAGGAGTGTCGAGTGTGCCATTTTTGGTATCCTTTCCTGTAGAACTCTGCGTTTGCTGTTGCAACAATTGATGTTGTTTCTCCTTATAACGATGTACAGCTTTCTGGTACGACGTTGGCTCGGCCTCCAGATAGTACTTCTCAGATGCATCCAAGTCCAAATCGATTTGTGGCCAAATTTTGCAAAAACATCGTCGTCGAATCATGGAGTATGGTACTGCGCCATAAACACGAGAGTCATTCGAATTCTCCTTGTTATCACCTTCAAGCCAAACAAATTCTTCTGGTATCTGCGAAAAAATAATAGTATATAAAACGCAGTGAAATAAAATGCGCATTATGCTTGTATCATTTTCCAGACTTTCCCAAGATTTAAAGCCAACATAATCATACGTGTAACATGCGACAGTTTAGTCAATTTTAAGAGAAAAGAATTTACAAAAAAGTATAAATTTTATGCGAGTGACACGAATGTATATATACATTTTTTATGATAATCATATAATGATATGAGTTCACATGCATGTAATGCACCGGCTTGGCCTGGTCTACTACACCAGTTTCATTTATATACATTGCATTGCTTGCTTTCTATTTGTCTTTATGGTCCTGTAAACTGGAGTAAAAAAAAGATCATGGTCTGGAACTTCCTGGCTTTTAGACGATTTTACCTAACTAGCATTCAAAATTTAGGTCAAATCTAAGTTCCAAGTTTTTACGAGGACCGATCTCTAAATATCTACAAGTTGATACTATACAATATCAGTCAGCAGAAGTCCCTATTATGTACGCACAATTTCAAACGTTTCCTGCTCATAGTCTTTTTTTGGTTGTTTGCTTCAAAGAACAGAAGAGCTTGAACGGAAGTGCGCCTTTCAGCTCTATTTTGTGATTTACGAATTTCGCGAAGGCGGATTGTTTCGTCTAAAAATTACACCCAAAGACCTATCTTCAACGGGAATCATGTCAGGGACAATTTCATTCAACATGATAATAAACCAATCTCAAAAAAGTTTAGTGTGTTACTATTACTATCAGTTTGCCAACACATGCATTTCTTATACAAACATAAGTATTTTTCGCTGTTTATGTTGCGGTTATGCTTCTAAACATAAAAAAAGTATTTATCCAAGAATGTATATTATGAATAGTTGTATGTGTTTACCGTAAAAGTGTTATTTTTGAAGAGTACAATATCCCCTGGTCCAGCCACCACTCTTTTGCAAACATAACGATAATCGTCAGGACTCTTTGCAACGACGACATCTCCTACCTCAATCTTTTTCAGGCGAGGACTTATATGATCTGTTAAAAGCACGTCTCTCGTTTTCAATGTTGGTTCCATACTGGGTCCATAACACTTTTGGTCCATAGTTTGTGATAAAAAATGTACAGTTTGGGTTAACACGATAACATCAGTTCAAATTCCAAGAGAAGTGAAGTACCATCAAGTCAACGGGGTTTCCCGGAAATAAAAATAACACATTATCAGTGATACAATCTATTTGTTTACTTTTTTTCAATATTTGCTTCAATATAAGTAACATGAGTTGCAAAATGAAAAAACTTTCCAGCCATATGCTGGTATAAAGTGAAAGTATGGTTTGATGTGATGTAGCACGTCAACCTATTGTACGTGCAATAACTTATAAGAATGGAAAAAACCAATTCAAAACATGTTTCAGACTATTTTTTGATTCTTCCATCTGTTGTCTTTGTTTTAATGTTTGGAAAAGGAAAGAAAAGGATCAAGGATTATCTCAAAAGTATGAAATGAATGTAAATGAGATTCCTTTACATTTATTTTTCTGCGCATAGGCACAAGGCAAGAGTTCAAAGGACGAAAATATCCACGTTGAAAATGTAAAGCAGACTTGAGTAAAGACAAAAAGAAAATGTTTTACGTGCTTTGAATGAATTAATCAGATAAATATGCTCACTGCTATTGAAATTTACGTGGTAAAAATGCATACTGAGCGTACAATTTTTTGTACTTGACTTTCTTGTTCAAAAGTCTTTCTATAAACTTAAGGTTAAAATAATCAGACAAATATAGCAAGTGAACTAAGTGCTTTGATCTGAAATACTGCAATTTCCACAACTTTTAGTATATTATAAAGCTAAAAAACGAAATGTCAGACAAATAAATTTCATGAGAATTTGGGTAATTGATGTGACACGACACGAACGTCGGTGATAACCATACTTTTTCGGTATCTCAGACCAAAATACTAATACGATCCAAAGACCAATGCGTCGTTTCTTATTATCCATTAAGAAATATCATGAGTCGTGTATAGGAAATTTTCCAATTAAAGAGTTAAATATGTTCGTGGTATCGCATCGGTGTATTATAGCTTTGCGGAAAAGACGCAGAAACTAAATTTGGCGGATTCGTTTTTATCTAGCAAAGATCTCATTTAAATCATCATGTCATAATGTCAATTCGCCCAAAACATTACGGGATCACTATTGATCATTTCTGAGATAAAATGGAGAAATAAGAATATATACTGCTTATGCTCCATAGAATATGAATACACCATTATGAAAAAACATATCATAATTTGAACATTACCAACATGACAGTTCATGGAATTGTTATCGCTTTCTCTGATGTTTTTCATCATAACTTTCACCATCATCACCCTTTCACAATGTCATAGAAAGCACACACGCGGTTTTTGTTTGTAACAGCCCTATCAGTTCCACTTTTCAGACCAACTGATATGATCTATATTTGAAAAGACACATTCTAAAGATGCATTGTGAATAAATTTGATACAAAGTTGACTATGAACAATACACGTGGAGTGCAGCCTCGTGTAAGCAATAACTTTTCAGCAGAATGGATAGGATGAGAGATAGCTAGTTTTAAAACGCAATAAAGTATACATACAATACATACTACAGAAATATATTTTAAACCTATGCAAAAGTTTTAAATATGTAAGATGTCTGTACTTGAGAACAAACAGACATTTCTCTGGTGTGTGGTACATTTTTCATACCACAACGTTCATTCACATTTTTTACAACCACTAAAACATTCCTGTCTAGCCCTTCCCATCATTCCATCTTTATTTTGGAAAAACATCCTATAAAAGATATTGCCTCAAGATAGCACATAACTAATTTCACTTAAAACGATAAAAAGTGGGCAGAATTTTGTGAGACATGCACATGCACACACGTGCCTCAAGTACATTTTTTGTAGTTTGCCATGTGTTTGGACATAATGATGGAATGGCTCTTTTCAAACAAGCGATAAATGTAGAATGAATACAGAAGAAGTTGGACCATGCGCCATTGCCACATTATGTCAAAAGGTTATTTTTAGAATGTACCAAGCATAATAACATCAATGCCCCGAACAAATACAAAGTAACTTTTGAAATTCTTTTCAAATGAAGCATAAAGGGGTCTACGACTATGAATACAATTTATTTTTTACTTACCACCACAAACCCACCGAGGTAATTTAATGTGAGAAAAGTTACAGTGGTTACTTTTGCAGTGTTCCCCAAAAAGCTGAGGACTGACGACTTAAATCTCATCATTTATATTCTTTGCACAGATTCTGGAATTTTATTTTGGAAGGATATAAACCGCATTAGTGACTGGTAAACTGTAAATTGTAGCCTTTTTGATTTATTTGGATGAATTAGTAAAAGCAAATTGCTTACATTTTTGGAATTTCGCGACGTTTTCCGAACTTTTCAATGCTACTATTTCTCAAGTCTAAAATATAATAAAAGCATAAAGGCAATAAATATAGAAATACATGTTTCCAATTCAATGAAATTGAAGCAAAGTTACAAATTTGAATATACATAGCGTAGCGTGAGTTGGTTCCTTCAATAACGATTGGTTGTTAATAATGTTCCTTCCTAGAAAGCGATGCGAAAGGGAAAGAGAAGGAGATTCCAATGGAATTTCCCAACAGGTTGAATTAAAAGTCCTTGAAGTTAGTAACGTCAAGAGGCGAGCATGCAAAGCAAACACAAACTTTGGGAAACCGTGATTTTCTTGTTACAGAGTCAATCCTGTTAGAAGTTTAGCATTTCTATGCTAATGGGCTTTGAATGCATTGATTTTCTAGATAAAAATCTATTAGATAGACAGCATGCTATAGCAGGCAGACATACTTCGCTGAAAAACTATCAAAGGAATTCGGTGTACGTGCGCGCTTTGCTTATAATCTTTCAAGGTCAACATCAAATTAATAAAGTGTGTAGTAGGCAGTTCCTCATATTCTCTGCAAATCGATAAGGGTGAAAATTCCGTATTGAAGCTGTTATCGGAATAGTTTTCTGACAAGGTCGTATTGGCGGAGTAACATAGGCGGGCGACTATGGTGGTGAGCACTTAAAGCTTGTTCTTCATTAATCTAATTTAAACGAAAAATACAAAAAAATGGTTATTTCATGCATAATGGCAATGTTCTATGCGATAAAAAGGTTGAAATTTTGCATCAAATCATAAAACAAGCAAATTTAATTTTTTTAAATTTACCTGAATGTTATCTGAGCATACTTACGAATTTTGCTAAATCCTACATGCTCAAAAGTTGGTTCGGTAAAAATAACGTGTTACATTAATGAATAGAGACGAAATGTGCTTCAAGTTAATTACGTAAAGTGGTTGTAGTTCTAACTATTCAATTTTGTAAATGAAGTAAATGCTGCATGTTATTTAATTGCTTGTCCTTGAACTAGACGCAAAAAATGTGAAAACTGGGGTGCCAAAAAGTACCGAGTAAAGTGGAAGATATACCATTTTTTGCATGATGAGCAGTTGTCATATGAGTGTTTTACTCTTTGCTTGGCTGGAGATGGGAACCATTTTTGATAATTCAGCAGATTGTTCCAATTTCTAAAAAAATTCAAACTTATCAACTGCCAGAAAAGGAAAATGAGAAGATACTTCTCTGCATTTCATCATAATTTGTGTGTGCAAATTCCTGAGTTCATGATAATCTAAGAAATAACGACTTTGCAAACAAGTTAAATCCTACAGATGTATAGCCAGATGCGCTTCGAAAACAGATCGGATTCCAATTTTTGTAGTACCATAATCCGAGTAAAAATTAAGACATTAGCATCTGCACAGTATAATTTTTGCATGTACGTTGTTTTTGACATGTGTGCCAGTGGATTAGATGTCGCCAAGCTGAAAGTATTTGTGCAAACATTATATAAGATATGCTCATATATTCATATAAATTATAAATTTTTGGCTCGGATTCACAGTAAAAAATGTGCATTTAAGTTTGCAACAAATACTATTGCTTTCTTTTTAGTATATTACAGTGTGCACAAATGTTTCAGCATTGCAAAAAAAACGAAAATATGCAGACGAAAATGAATCCACTTGGGTCTCAACTCGAGGAAAATTTAGCAATTATACTTTGATAGATAATGAATGTCTTTGTCTATGAACGTAAACGACTGGGCTTATTTATGACGTAAATTTGAATGCATGTGTACTGAATTAATTACGACATAGTTGTTTGTAAGTTAGTTGGTCACAGATTAAATATTAAAAAGTAGAGGAGATTCTTAAAGTTTTTTTTCTGGCACCCACAATTTTTTTATAATGCAGCTTAATGTTCTTATTCAAATCTGGACACCCAGTTTGCCATAAATGATATTCCAATTTTTCGTTTCCAACACCTCACGTTACTCAAAATGCACTTGGACGTCCTCAATTTTGACCTCTGCCTATACATTTTTGGGAGTTCATTTCCTCCACTAGTAATACTTACTTGAAATGGTTGATTGTAAAAATGCAATGTCTTTAACACCCACCATGCCGACACTCCTATATACTTTCCAGTTCCAGCGTGTTTCTCGTGTTTATGAAACGTGATCAGATCCCAACGTAAAATGAACTAAGTCAATTCCCAGTAATCTATGCATTTCTCGCATATTTGAAGCGGAAAAGAAAGCAGACTAGAGTATATAGGAATTTTGTCTGATCGTTAGTTTTATATTCTCACTGTGTAGGTGTCCTAGAAAAAAATGGAACTCGTTTAATCATGTCGCTTTCCATGAAGTAATCAAGGAAATACTAGAGAATGAAGTGAAGTTGCTATAAAAGCTGACTGGTTACTTTTAACAATTTTTAGAAAGCTCCGCGTGCAGCAAATACAAAAAAGGTTTACTTTGTTACTTTTTATTCGGTTATTCGTTCCTTATATATCATTTTCATTATTCTTAAAGTAGAAAAGAGACTTAGGGAACTAGAGCAGCATCGCGGTGCTTCGTTAACTTTAGATAAGTTCCTTGAGATATAAAATTTCTTTGAACGCTCAGCATGAATCCATTTCATGTTACATTTTAAGATTTCAATGATAATTTAATAATCATCATCATTTCCAGCAAGACAAAATAATGACGTTCCCAAACATAACATACTTAGCTTTCGCCTTGAATACTATTTTTCTTCGTTGATTCATTTGACGAAAAACATGTAATTCATTTTTGGATTTGAGAAGTCATTGAGCCATACTATGTATAATGCCATGCCCCATAAGTAAGTGACTATGAACTAGACTTGCGTCAAATATCCGCATACAACAATTCGAGAAATGATTTAGTATTCAACAGAAAAGGTATTGTGCCAGAAAGCGTTCCAATGCCGCGTTTTACTTAAGCGAAATCTTTGGCAGACTGTACGGGAAGTCGACAACTTTCAAGGTTTGCAATTATTATAACGAGCTGAGCATTTCTTTTTTGTATAGTAAGCAGTATTAAAATTATTAACAATTGCAAAAAAGAGTAGTCTCATATTTTGTCGGTCCGTTGGAACGTGAAAGCTTTAGCTTTGAACTGCAATGAAGTAAACTCATTATGAGCAAGCACATTATAATAAATTCTTTCATTAGAGTAAGATCAGTTTTGTGTAGTGTTTTTCTCACAAAAATGGGCAAAAGAAAATTCTTAAGTAAACTGAAACTTATCTTTATAATAAAAATGGTTGGAAGTTGGAATGGATCTACGTGTTAGGATGTTACATTTATTGCTCGGTTAAGTTCTCCAAAAAATTACTTAGGGTTTCCGGTCCGGTTTTTCAATTTCAATTAAATATTCTCCTTTTCAAAATATGTTGCTTTTAAATGTCCATGAAAAGTTACATTAATTTTTGTGCCTTCGAAATTCTTAACATGGTCAACTTTCTTCATTGTGTTCATATTTAAGTTTTGTGAATCATAGACATGGCTTTTAGGTACGTATGTTTTTAAGAGATCGGGTATGTTTTTTTGTACTCTTATGAATTTAATGATATCTGCCGCTGGTGCACATTTCCTGTCTTTATTTTGACATAACGATGATACTAAATATAAGATAAACAGAGAAAACGCCAAGTTCAATGGCTGATTTTCATTTTGCTCCGTCAAGCACAACCCTATCCAATTACTAAGATTTAATATCTTATACAATGGCACACTTTCATTATGTTTGGTTAAGTAAGGATTATGTCGCAGCAGGGTGTATTTTGATTTTTGATACACATATCAAAAATATAGAATTAACTACAAATGTAGCAGGTGTGCAGTCATTCCAGTTCTTTTGTTAGTATATTATATTTCAATTATGTTCTTTGATCCAACTACACGTGACGTGATTCTGGAGACCGATTCTTTTCAAAGAAACATTCAATAACTCTCCCAGCACGAGAAAAGGGAATTAAAAAGAAGCATTGTTGGGTGTTCCTTTGATTTGATGTTTGGTGTTGGGCAACAGAATTATAAATCACAGAGCGTATAAAATATCAGAAGATACATACATTATGAATGCGAAATGCGAATGCATATCTGAATACGTGAAAGTATTTTTACGTTACATATTCTGTTGATCACCGTAAAAAATACTAAAATATTTTTTGCACGATAAAGGTCAAATTTCACACTAAGTTTCTTCTACGTTGTGGATATTTGGTCTTTTCTTCCAGTTTTCACCTGTTCAAACATATCTTCTCTAGTAAAGCAGAGGGGATAACACAAACAACGCCAGACCTCAAATTGCAATATAGAAGCATAAAATTGAAAATGTAACGCAAAAACATGACGTACACACTTGCTAAGTGAATTATTAATCTAATTTATTTACTGTTCTACGCATTAATGAAAGATTCATAGAAAACTACATTAGCATAGTTCACATTATCATCATGGTCCATTATACTAATTAGTAATTATGGTTCTATATCTAACAATAAGTAATAATAAGTATAGCAAGTACGCAGAAGGAATAAAAGATAGTAGAGAGAAATAACTAACTAAATGATTTAACTTTTAAAAACGATATTAAAGCAAAAATAATAGATTTATTGACATTTTGTTCAATTTCCTTTTTCTTTAGAACATATTCGGGAATATGCTGTAGTTACGAAGTAGCTATGATATACTATAAACATTAGCTAAAGTAAAGATTTATATTTTCACCGTTCAATGTCAAATAGAAGATCTAGGGCGAGTTGAATCACACCTTTTTGTTTGGTTTTCTACACAAAATGCAAGCATCATTTTGTTTCCAACAAAACGTAACTGAACACAACGTGAGCAAATGAAGCCAACATTACATGAAAAAGGAGAATGAGATAACCTTTTCTCGTCGTATACCGACCTCCTGCATCGTGACAACCTTAAACTATCGTAGAAGGCTTATATTTTTCACAGCACATAATATACTTAGGCAACTTCTTAGAACAAAGCATAACTAAACCTTGTAAAGAATTAGAAAATTGTAGCATCGCTTTTTCTAACATTCTATTATACGACATTATTGCATCAGAATTATGTATTTACGTCATAGTTCCAACAAAAGAAGAGATGAACACACCATACCAGTTTGATAAAAGCTTTAAGGGGTCGTTTGTCAAAAGATAGATGATGAGAGTTTTATTACAGTAGCAAGTAATATTAAAGAAGATAATTTCCTTTTTATCTTAGAAAAAAGTGTAACGAAGTCATTAGTTTTTTCATGTGTGCTGTCGAAATAGCTTTTAATATTAGCTACATTTTATTTTACGTGAGCATCTTAACGTGCTGGGGAATGGAAGAGTTGAGTAACATCTTGTAAATGTGGACATCTAAAACCTGTACAATAGACAACCAAGCTATATTTATATTTAGGCTTGTTTCATATTTCCTTTCATAGTTCGTATTGTAGTTTCATGTCATGTCATAATATGTAATAGTCAGTCACAAAATTTTAATTTCTACACGAAGGAGATAGATGCTATTGTGTATGGAAAAAACCATAAAGCATGTGCATGGCAGTGACAGTTGATTGTAATGTGAACCGTATTCTATCTCATTAAATTAGCTTGACTAGAGCTATGTATTTTGCTCAAATTTCAGTGAGTTTAATGGGTTGTTCCATAGGATTTTTTTTTACCTAATTCCCGTTAAAAATACGCAGCATTGTAAATAATTGAGGCGCTACAACAAGAACAAATTTTCAGTACAACACCCAATTTCAGTGGAAATAGTCATATAGCCATGATCAACAGGAAACGAAAGGTTACTGTCACCAGTAACAGCCATTACTCTGTCACGCCCGTCACGCCAAATTAGTCCGAACATGTATGTAATTTAATGTACGTACCTATCGCTATGGCAATATAATCAAGTAATTCACTATTGCAACTTCGTCGTGAGATTTTATTTCGGAAGCTATAGAGATGGGATATATGGATCATCAGATCAGAATGGTTAGTTCATGTTTGTGGGATAAGATGAAGCATTGATTCCAGTCAGTAGTTGGTTGACCTAAAAAGTATTTTATGAGATTACTAATGGACTCTCATGGTATTATGTAACTCATTTGGAATAGCCCTGACTTTTTATTTTATGTTATTATTTCGGTCTGGATCTATGTATAGATAATAGATAAAAACAAACAGTGTGGTTTTATGTTGAATAGGTAGCTACTTTGTTCTAAAAGTACCTATAGCAGAGAAATGTCATAGTTTTGTATAATGGCTCGTATAAAAAGAACAAACGGAATTCACTCCCCGTCCAAAGTGAAGTCGTTCGTTTTAAGTATCATAACAAAAAAGGATAAATGCTTAAACGAATAAATTCTAAAGAGATTTTTTTTATGAAAACAAAATGAGAGATACCATTTGAAAAAGTGAGAATTTTAGCGAATCAAATCTCTATATTTTTCTGGGAAAATAGTAAATGATTTTCTTTACAACTCCATCAGGAGTAATTTCAACTTTCAACTTTTTGGGTTCGTCTATTTTTGGAACACTTTTGTCTATACAGGCACCATGGAGCATCTAGTTCTGTTCTAGCATCAAACCTTTAACTTTCTGTCTTAATACCTATAATATAAACATAATATAATGTTTCCTATTTTGGGAAAGAAATGGAGTACATTTGCGTTTTGCCAGCTTTTACCGAGAAAACGGAAGTGTACACATGCTTTTAGCTTTTCAATGACTTACAACAAGCCCTACGTCCCTACTGTGACTTTCTAAAGTTTAGCAGAAAAACAGCGTACAGCTGCGCTACCTGCAAAACTAGAATTTTCCAAAGAAATTTTAACACATCACATGATGCTTTATGTACCTGAGTTTTTCCTGAGCATTGCAAAGTGCTTTCTTTTTGTACTTTCTCTACCACCTAATACAAGAATATACATGTGCATATCCATACCCTATGTACTTATCGAAGGCTGCATATTTTTTAAAAATAATATCGTGCAGTCGTGCATACATTCAACATTTGTTGTGTGCAGCGACTGCGTAGCTGATACGAGACAATGGATAACGCATGAATGCATGCACCCATCCAGAAAAAATAAGGCACATTCACACTCACTCTGCTATTCAGTTTAGATGAGCAAAAACTTTCTACACAGGATGTTTTGTTTTCATTCATTCAAAACTATGAACATGTAATATATATAATCGCCACATGATGTGCTATTTTAATAAAGAAATAATATTGCGATGCGATCTTTTCTAGGAAGCAAGTCAACATGCGTGAAATATTTTATAATAACAAAATACTGGGATGGACTCACATATACATTATGTATCATGCACATCTTTTCAAGGAGAAAGTACAGAAATAGAAACTGCGTTTTATTCCAGTCAAACATTTCATATTTAGTGCGATGCCTTCGTTTATGTTTGCTTTAAAATCACGTTTTTGCATCTTTTATTGCTAATAATAAGAGATATATATTTGCAGACGATGTAAAGCAATCTAGTTAGTAAATAGTGGTCAAGATATTATGCATAATATAGTTGTTTACTCTTAGGTTGTTTAAAATATTGATATCTATTCTCTGATATAAGATATTGCTCGGTAAATAAACTCAAGTTTCATGTTGGGGATAGAGTGTTTTTCAGAGAAAGGGAATTTTTACATAGACAATCGGTTATAAATAGATAGAGCTAATAACATACCTACATTTTGAAAATTTACTTTCGATAGGGCAATTTTTTAATGGAGCCGCTGGTGAGTTCTTTTTTAGACGTTAGATACTTTTTTGAATGAAGGGTCTCTTTCAGTCAACTATTTGGAATTAGAACTTACTGTTAGAGCTAGACTTTTTATACTTGGATATGCTATAAATAATACGGCATGATAAACGTTTGAAATCCCAAATTACACGTTTGTTATATCTGTAGCAGGAAGCAAATTAACTTCTTCGAAGATCGAAGGGTGTAAAATTAAAGTCAACGGATTATAGCTATCCGAGTAGAAAGATAAGCAACTTTTCGTTTTAGTATGATTAATGTTGTTTGTGAGTCGTACCAATCTAAAGCGGTCTTTCGTAATAATACCGTCATAATATGTTCGCTTTGCCAGATGCTGATCCACAAACAACCCAAACCCTAAAGAGTTGAATTGCTTTATACTAACACAGTAATACTTGTAAAAACGTTAGTGTCCAGTTGAGAATCGCTCAAACAGAAATGACGGGTCTGTCTAAAATATTAAGCTTTATTTCTTTCACAACTCGTTGCGAATTTTATGATACTTCTTATCGTCACATTTGGTTTAGCTTAAGCATTAAATTGAATATTTGAAGGCAATGCTGAAAAATGAATGCGACATTTCTTCTGACTTTGAGGTAGTCAAGTACAAGCCTTCAATGTTATTCAATGTTAAAAAACTCATGACATGACTCGACTCGACTAGTACAACAGTTTAACATGCAAATAGTTGAGACATTTTGTTTTCGTTAACTTATTGGCGTCAATGTACGTAGTGCATGTGTCCCTAATAAAAACGCTTATCTTTGTTCCTGCATATTTCTTATTCACATTTTGGCATAAATGTACACCATTTCGCATGTGGATGCCAAAATGCCAAAACAACGACTGTCATATAATCAAATGTTAAACCGCATCCTTCTAAACTGTAACTGCGTAACTTGCAATGCTGCAATCTTCTATTCTCTTACCCACTTGCCTTGCAATAAAAGATTCTCGTACTTTTGAAATATAAAAGTCATGAAGAGAATAATGTTTTACAATACAAAAAAATAATGCAGAAAAAGGATTGAAATGGTTTACAACCTAACAAAGTTATATAAATGCAACAATGCAAGTACATACATGATTCAACTTTGAAATGATTCAACAATTTCATCAAACTGGAATAAGTTTTTTGGTTATTGCATGTTTTCTCGTTTAGTTTACGTGCATACATAAGCACAGTCAATTCGATGAGTTTCATTTTCATGCAAACATGTTTTACTGTGAGTAAATTGCTGGCAGCGCAATAGTCATTTTGTTATCAAATGACGCGATGATGATGATGAGATGAGTGATCAACTGGACAGAAAAACGGTCGTTTTTTCTATTTGGGTATATTTCTATGTACATAAACACTTATTAGGTATACATAAATACATACATACATGTCATCCACTTCGTTATAACAGAATAAACTAACTTTTTTTGCTATGTGGACATTTGACAAACGAGATTCCAGTAAAAGTAGAGCAGTGGTATTATGTTCGGTCTGACGTTTGCCTGTCTAATGAATGTATAGTTATGGTAAAGTATAATTATCAGAAGACATTATATGCATGAAGTGTAAAGGCTACGTTGGTCGTACAATACAGAAAATCTGAATAACTAATTACCCAACGTCAACAACAACATCAACAAAATGTGTTTACTTACCTGTTTCCATTCCATAATGCCCAGTTGCCTATCCTTTTTTGGTGTGTATAGTTTACAAGCACATTATATTATTTACGTCAGAGAGACAACTTTCTGCAATACTTTTTATCAAGGAAAACTACGTTTTGAGGTTGGTAGTGGAAATTTTAGCTTACCGTGTCAACGTGCCACGTGAAATATACCAACGTAACTTATTTTATTGTAATACCTTTCTTGCTTGTCTTACTTCACAAGAAACAGAAGTATTTAAGATATTTTCGCCATTGTCCAGCAAAACGAGCAATACAATCTTTATAATATTCGAATGATTTATAAGATAACCTTTGATTATAAAAAGGCCCTCCAAGCGGTGTGGTAATATCTCTAGTATTTTGTTTGCTTGTCGAAGCGTCTGGTTTTATAGATAATCTGTTTCAATACATAATTGAGGCATGCATCATTCATCAGTCTTCATATCATATTTGTTGGTATGTTTTTCCCCAAACATTCACATGACTCACATGTACGATGCACTCTTTCTACTCTCAACAAAGGCAAACATACCAATTATATCGATTCCTTTAATTAATTCATAGTAAATGATTTCAATTCTCCAATCGAAAGTATTGTATAATGAAAAATCACTATGTAGTGAACACACTGGTGGCATTGCCCAGCATTATGTTACGTTTTTCCCCGTTGAAAGAATGACTCATGCAGTTTTCCCACAAACATTTCATTTTGAAATGTGGAGCAGATAGGAAACAATTATGCCGGGAATGTAGTGAAATGATTTCTTTGATCCAGCCAGTCCCACGGTTTTATTTTCCCGTTGTCCCCAGCAAAATCCGTGTTGCAAGCATAACGAAACTTTCTCTTTCTTCGTGCCAGGAAAACGGCACTATCTCACATACTTATACCAAACACTGAAACGAACGCATTTTCGTGGAGATGCGTATCGATTTCTTTTCGTTTACACGTATACCACACACCACATATGCACGCAGGTTTTCTACATGCTTAAACATCAAAAGGAGCAAGCGTGCACGCATCCTGAAATGAAAGCACTTAAGTTTACTCTCTGAAAGTTTGTAGGTGCACCCATTTCTATGCATCAATATCGCTGGGAAAAATTTAGAATAAGAGGGTGGGGTGAAAATTGTGGTTATTGAGTATTGGCTATGATGCAAACTCAAGAAAGTCTGCATGAATCATATGAATGTCCACTTGAAACTTGAGAAATGAGTCATCGTCATTCTTAACATTTGACATTTAAATTGTGGCTCGTGATTCTAATAAAAATAAAAATTTAGATAAGGTGTGCAGTAAGCATAAAAATTCTGTAAACGTTTAAAATTGACTCAACGTTAAAATAAACTTTAGTACGAAAAAACGTGCATAAATTGAGAACATTGCTAATTCTAGCTCATACTTTGATACAACAGCTATTTAATTCAGACACTGTACATTACTGTATCTGGTTATTAGTCAAAGTCATGTGCATTGTGCTGTCGTTAAGTTAATTGTACCATTTTATTTAAATACCGTCAAAGGCATACTTTTAAAGTTAATTCATAGCTACTCGTAAACAATTTTTTTGGTTCACATCACATATTCATAAAGTCGGTTCTAAAATGAAGTCGATATGCTTGTCGGAATGATGTGAGAAGTAGAATTTGTCGAGAAGCTGATTCACAATTTTCATGAACAGAGAAGTGCACTGCATACATACTCCCGTTTAATGGAATGAATCTCTGTGAGTGAAGTAACAACAGAATTGTTGAACTGAAGAGCAATCTTTTCATTTAGCTCAATTCAAAGGAAGAAAATGATGGTTTTGGTTTATTGCTTGATATGCAGGCAATAAATAAACAGCGGAGCATGCAGTAGTTAAGCTAAAAATGTTTTTCAGCAAAAATAAATACCTATAATATTATGGCACATAATACCCATACATTATTTGTAGGCATGTATGTAAGTATATATATTAAAAAGATTAGATTATATTCTATCAGTAGCGTTCCGCCAATATTGTAGCAAACAAAAAGCCACAAAAACCAACGTCTATTTATTTTCTCTAAATTTTCAGCATAATATGTCGTCTTCTTATATGTCTTATACGTTTGTCCATTTTAAATTAAATCTCTTTGTTTGAACAATTCATACATGCGAGCATCATATCATATCACGATGCTATAATATTTTATTACATTATATTTTCTCAGAGATATTAAAAAAGGAGAACAAAAGAAAAGATATTATGCATTTAACTTCAGTAAACAAGTCCAAACAAACTTGATCCTTTATTACAAGACAAGCGTGGAAACAGAAAAAGAGACGCTCCAAAGAAAGGATGCATGTTATACCATCATTCGCTTCTTTTGTGTATCTATATACATGCTTTTGCAATAAGCAAACATTGTGCATACTTAATTTGTTTCGTCTATCTCAAACTCGCATTGCAAAAGTAACACAATCATTGTACTTTTTTATACTATGCCTAAGCGCAAGTGACAAATACATAAACCGAAGCGATATAGAAAAAGGATTTTTCTTTGTACAATTTGAGTGTGGTGAGATTGTGTTTAGCACAATGCACACCATACATAATGGAACGGTGGTGGTGGCTCAAAAACTCTTGTTTTTTCTGCACTCGTCAGCACAAGCAAGAAGAGAGCTTATATCCCACCGTCTTTTTAGTAGTATGATACCAGGGGAATTTTCCTATCATATAGACCCATACTTTTTTAAGCGTTGCATTGCATACCATCATAGCCTCGCCTGTGAGAGTATTTTACGTATGGAATGGAAAATGCGAGTTGTGTGCACTCTCTCTGCCTTTGCACATCAGTATAAAAACGAACCGAAGGAACTGTCTTCTGAAAATGATGTTGCTCTCTGTTGCTACATGGTTTGTTTCTCATTCACTGAATGTGTTCCATACAAAAACATTACTAAACTAGCAAAAAGCTAGCGAAGCAGAGAGAGAGAGGGTTGGTGAGGTTAACACACAGCAGAACACATCGTTGTTAGCTGATGGAATCTAGTGTAAAAAAAATAGTACCTACGCAGAGACAAGTCGCAGTTTTTAGA